>OOFE01027734.1:0-10706 GCA_900323365.1 Monocentris japonica | reverse complement strand
AGATGCTCGCTGATGTTTTATTCACTCCTCTGAACACAAAAAAGTTTAGAATTGAGCAATGGAAAAGGGGAAAGGCCTGCATCCACATATCAGATTTTGTAGTAAACAGTGAAAGGTGATTGCACTGAACTTTAGCTAAGCTCCTGGCCAAGTGCAATGGGTCAGGTAACTAAAGGGTAGGCCCTCAAACAGTGAACTAGGGGTCGTTGAGGAGCATTGCTTCCTTCCTGCCCTCTTCTTTTTATTGTACGTGTTTCGGCTGTGAGACGCCAAGCTTAAAAACAATTACAGCCCAGAGATGCAGCTCTTAAAGCACCACTACTGCTCTAAGGTAGGAAAACTTTGCCTGACCATTTCATTGTTATGTCCAGGGGTTAGCCGTAGACTTGGAATGATCGCTCATAATACAGTCTTTATATACAGTACGTACCCAAATAAATAAATGATTTATGTGTGGTCACTCTGTTTCATCTAAGGAGACATTTTTGTCTTTCTTCTTTTGTATTCAACCAACTGTTCATTTCTGTCCATTTCTGCAGTAGTCATAAGTCAACTTAAACCACACCTTTAATCATCCTGCTGATACACCACAAAGTGTTCTGCATACCTTTTTGGCTGAAAGTGTTTGAAATGTTTAACCCATGACAGAATGTAACTGCTCACCTCCAAGGAGCGAGCTGGCTTTATCACAAGCTCTGATTTATGGCTTCACAAACATGTCAGATTTACTGCCGTGGTGTAAAGAGCATGAAGTGACTACAGCCTCGGACTCTCCCCGTCCATTCATTTTGACAGGTGACAAGACACCAGTAATTATCAGCCGCCGGGAATAAATCACAAGATTTTATCACGTAGCTCGCCGTGCCCTTGATGGAATAACCATTTTCAAGCGAGGGGAACCTGTCCAACGCCGCTGAACCTTAGATTTGTAAATCTCCTGCTCAAGCCCCCATAATGACTGGTTGTTACCTGTTCGTTATTAGAGGTCTGTGTGCCAAAGTTATAGATGTATATTTCCAAAGGGGTAGTTAGGGGTAATAAGTGAGTAAGGTCTGGGTTCGCTAACCTTGGCTTTGCAGTGGTATGTTAATGCATGTTTTTGGTGACATGGAATTTTCTCACCTCAATAAAAAGCCTCCAGTCAAAGGGAGGGCTCCCCGTTATCTCGGCTCTTCCACTATTCGTCCCACCACAACCCCTTTGGAATGCTTAACGTGTCTAAAAAATAATGTCATCGATTGTACACTGTTATTCTGTGGTCATTTTATGGCATTTGTGGTTATTTTATTTTGTTCAGTAACGCAAATCGCTTGGGCTCCTTCTTTGGAAGAGCAAGAAATCTATACTTTGAGGAGGATAAACAATCTGATTTCTCGCACTTTTGAAGACTATGTTTTCATGCAACAGAAACGCTTCAGTAGCCCCTCATCCTTTGTGTCCATTGCTCCTTCCTTTCTGAATATGCATGTGTGACTACTTTTTGCCAAGCAAGTCTGAGGGCTGCAACTCATCAATGATCAGTGGTAATTTGGGCTCTGGCTTGTCTTGTTGCAGGACAGTCAGCTCCGGGCTTTCCTCACTCTCACTGCCCAGCCCAGCAGATCTCTGTCCTATCTATCACTTTTGATCTTTGCTGTCAGCGCCAAACGCTGCCTGTCATGGCAGATGGTATCAGAGATCTACCAGTCAAGCAGAGGATCGGGCCTCTTCTCTGAGTCAACCTGTGACTGTCACATTTTCCTCTTTGGCAATGAGAGAGTGAGACACATAGCATTTGAGACTCATTCAAACATTTGCAAAAAAAAACAACTTGCCACTTTGATCTGCAGTTTACTCAAGTTTAGTGTGCTGTTATCATCGCCTGCCAACATGTACAATACAACAATACTTGAGGGAAACCCACTACTGATTTTTGGCGGCATAGTGTGAGCAGACCCTTCCCAACATGCTTTAGACAAAACATGAAAACAGAAAGCCTTCTGACACAACAATTGTGAATCATCCTGTCTGAAATTACTAGCAATTACGTGATAGTTGGCTGCTGTAATGTCTTTCAGCTTGCACACCATCTGAAATGCCAGATAGGAAAAAATGCCCCAGGTTTTTGTATTTGTATCTCAGAATATATGTTGTAATGTTGACTATTAAGAGTTATGTTGAGTAAAATCCAACATTAGAGCTGTTTCCAATGGTTTATCACCATGGTAACTGAGTTTTCTTTGAGGGAAACCATTGTGGACTTGCCTTAATGATAAAAGCTCAAGGATAGAAAATGAAATAGATGTGGGCACTTAGAGATATTTAGAGATATTTGAGATATATATCAAGGTTAAAATAAATGTTATTGTTTTTCATGAAGCAGTTAATCAGTACTAGAATACTGGCTGGAAAAAAACCCAATTGGCCATTATGTTGGTAATTTATTCACTGAGGAAAACATCATGTGTTTGGGTCAATAACAATCCTGCACTCTTTAATCTAGCCATAAGTAGAACATTTCTGTAACCTCTCTTCTGAGTGATTAATACCTTGTGGCAAAACCATGCAAATCTGTCAGTATTGATGTCATGACATGTCTAACAGTTTCCTCAGCATACTACACTCCGGGAATGCAAGCCCACCTCCTCCCCTTCCCTAAATACTTGCATCATGATATGAATCATTTTCACAGGATAGTATTTACCGTAGGAGCCTAGGAATTGCAAACCAAAGGCATCGCGGAGAAAGAAGTTTATTTATTGCAGGGGACAGCAGGCATGAAGCTACTTACTTAAGCCATATATCACATATATGTTGAGGTTATGTAAGAAATGTTCTGCAGCTTCATGCCCATGAACGGAAATGTATAGTTTGAAAAACAAATCCAAAAAGGCAGCGCTGTATGTTCATTGTGCATTCCTTTCAAAGAGAGCTCAGTAATTACACTGGGTTATCATTAAAGGGTCCATTTGGAGTGTTGGAACATGTGGTCAAGGTTAAGTGTCTGAAGGCTAGTTCCCACACAACCCACAGCAGTTAAAGTGCTGCCCTGTGACCACAAATTGGTAACACTGCATGAAAAGCAATACCTTGGTTGGATTAGTTTAATACGTCGACAAGACTCTTAAATGGATACGCATGACTTCATAAAACTTTCATTCTCTTTCAGGTAAAGAGAATGGATCACTGCCCATCATTTTAGCCCCATGGGCTAGGAAGTGATTCCAATTGGCTGGAAATAAGTGATCTGATAGAATAAATGAATGAAATTGAAATCCTAAAATGAAAATACATCTAGTTATGACAGCTGCCAGACCACACAAGGAAGCTGACAAGCAGCCTATTTGTTTTAGGAAAAAAGGAAAGTTCTTATCAAACTAAAGAGTATAGTCATTACGTGGTCATTGATAATTGTAGCTTTGGTCTTTAGGTCAGTCCTGTGGAGGTCATACCCTTCCCTTTGGCTGTTAACCTCTTCTTTCACTAGGAGAAGGGCTGAGTACTGCAACTGCCAAACCTGCTAGAGGTCCATAGATGTAATTATAATGGCTATTCTCATTCTCATTATTGGCACCCTTGCATTTGATGCAGATAATTGTTCAAATGTTCATCAGCTCTATTTAACAGCACATGATCAAACAATAAGAATACAAATATATAAAAATGCATGGCTTCAAAATTCATTGATTGTATTTGAGACCTACATAACCAACAAAGGTCCAACAGTCTTGGTAGATATTGGCAAAATACATCAAATGTACAAATTACAAATACTCAAAAAAATGCAGCAAAATAAATTACAAAATACAAGTGGCTACCAATGCATTTAATTTAATGTCATCACCCATTGTGTCATTATTGAACAGATATATCAGGATGCTAAATAAGCTGTCACATATCTTCTATTGCACAAATAACTGACTGAGTGATCTACTTTGCTTCTCCTGTAGCGTTACACATCCATATAGGATGTAGAGAGCACATACTATCCTTTGAACAAGGCAAGCTATTGCATCTGCCTTTTGACTCTCACTGGTTCATAACCACACTTCACTTCCCATACAGGCCCTGGTTGAGGCCTTCCTCTGGATAAATCCTCTTACTGAGATTGGGATGGCTGAAAAAAGAAACATTTGTGGAAAGACTGCCCTCTAGTGGCAAACAGATCATACATACAATTGCTACCTTGAAGGCTTTTATTTGGTATGGGCCTCTTTTGGCCAGCCCCATGAGGTCAGCCAATTCAAGAAGTTGATCTTACTCAGTTACAAAAAGATCTGTTTTGTTTTCTCAGGAACAAGTTCAGAATATATTGCTAAAATGTAACTGATCTAATAATAAAAAGTATTGGCATGACTTATTTAAGAGATAATCCTTATGTATAGTGCAATTTCAATCAGTGATTTTACTTTAGTGAGGAGCACACACTAAAGACAACTTCTAAGCCTTATCTGGCAATTCTTCATCTTGAAAAGTGATTTATTACTAGCTCCAGCAGCCACAATCCCAGTCAGAGTCCATCTGCACAGCAGGGACAAATTCCACTTGGGCAAAGGCACTGCCACAAGGCCCTTTGCAGGACATTAAAAAAAAAAAAGATTTCAGCCATTTTTAATGAGGTTCCAGTCAGTAGGGGCAGACTTTGATCACTGCAAAGGTACCCGCTAACAATGCATATTCACAACAGGTTACACAAAATTCTTTGTACCTGAGGTCTATGGAGGCTAATGAAAACTACAAACCCTTTTCATCTTGCTAGAAATGTTGCCATGGCAGCAGCCAATCTTAGGTTATATTTGATGAAGTATTGTCACTTGTTTTATTAGCCTGCTTGCAATCAATTGTTACATGCACTGATGCTGTGTGATATGAAATTGCACAACAAAATACATGTACACAAAACGCGCATACAACCTACAAGAGACACCAATGGAATATTTGCTAGGCTGCCACAGCTTTAAATTCGTCTAGTAGCCCTTTTTGAACAAAAAGCTAAGTTTGTAGTTATTAAGAATGAAGGGATCCAAGTCTAGGTTTTTAAGCAGAGACTGGCCAAGTGCAGGTTAAAAATAAGGTGGCACTGAGCTAGTAACAAGAGAAATGCTATTGACAGAAAAACAGAGGTTAGACTACCTCTCTGCTTTAGCTAACTGAAGATATCTGTGCTTTAAAGAGAGACTGCTGTAAAGCAGAGTGTAGATAGAAAGCCTCAAAACTTAATGTTCAGCTTGACATCCTAAAAGACTTGAGACGTTTCAATACAGAAGTTAAAAATACGAGGGCACAATTTTTCTTTGACCTCACTGAAATTTTTTTTTGCATGACTCCAGGGTTCTTTTCAATGTAGTCATACCACAGATACTCCCTCTTGTCCCATCATTGAACCCTCTGCAGAAAAATGTGAGGAATGTTTAAAATTACTTTGTTGATAACGTACATAGAATTAGAAGGCAGATTACTCCATCAGCTCAGGCTTTAACCGTTGCAGTGAAAGCTACTGTTTCTTTAGAGTTTTTCGACTCCAATTCTGCTGAATGCCTAATAATTTATTGCCAAGATGAAATCCTCTGTGTTCCGTAGACATACTTCCTGCTAGATTCCTTAAAGCAGCATTTGATTCTGTTTGTCCACACATTTTTATCAATTACCAATAGCCCATTAGCTGCTAGAATGGCAATTGTTCAACCACTTCTTAAAAAGCCCTCCAGACCCAACTCTCGAAAAATTATAGAAACTATACAATTTCCAAACTTCCTTATCTGGCCAAAGTCATCTAGCAGAGGTCCATCCTGGGCCCAATATTATTCTCCATTTATATGCTACTTCTAGGGCATATCATGCGTAGCCACAACATTAGTTTCCACTGTTATGCAGATGACACCCAGCTGTATATCTCCATTAACCCAAGCAACACTAAGCATTTAGACACTTAGTAATGCCTTATGGATATTCAAAACTTCTTACAATTAAATGCAGAAAAGTCTAAAGTTAATTTTGGTTTAGACACAAATGCACATATCACAACATATATTGACCCTTTTTGTCCTGTTTCCTCAAGTTGAAAAAAATCAGGGCGTCATCTCTGATAAAAAGTTGAATTTAGAATAACATGTTACAGCAGTTGTGCAATCCTGTTTCTTACAACTACAGAAAATTTCTAAGATCAAACAAGAACCTGGAAGCTGTTATTCATGTTTTTGTCATATCTCACCTAGACTACTGTAATTTATTGTACACAGCAGAATCTTAAGACTACTAGACTACTATTAGACCAAAATGCCTAAACTCTGAAACGACCTGCCCAAGGAGATCAGGATAGCCATCTCTAAGTCATCCTTTAAATTTTTTAAAAACATTTTTTTTAAAACTTGCTTTTACTTGATTTCTGCCACTTATGGAAACCATGTGTTTTACTTTCACCTTGTGTCTCCACTGTCCAGCGTTAAATGTTCTATATTTGCATTTAGTAATTTATTATCATATTTATTTGATCTTTTTATCCCATTCTCTCTGTTTACTCCTGTAAAGCACTTTTTATCTCTGTTTCGGACATTGGATGGGTTTAGTGGGCCTACCAAACCATATTTATGAATTATACAAATAACTAAAGATAAGAATTAAAAATATATTTTGCTATTGTATGTCTCACAGCAGTATTAATTTTATCCATAAGGTCTCTTACCAAGAAAATAATTTGTCTTCCATTTTTCTTTTAGAATATTAGTGAATAACGATGCCAGTAGACAGTTAAAGGTACAGTAAAGGATTTATGTAAAATAGCACCCTCTGCATGTGTAAATGTAGCAAGTGGTAAATTAACAGTATTACCCTTGCCACAATCTGTGTTCAGAATGAACGGAACCAGAAGCTGATTGAGTACAAATAAGGAATACAGTTTATTCACAAGTTTATAAAAATGTTAACAATGCATACAAACAGGACAGTTTGTATGCATGACTAGATATGACTAGGTATGTTTTGACTAGATAAAAACTGGGCAATACAGTGACAATGATGGATTGATTATACAGGGCCAATGATGCACTACTAACTGGCGTAAGCAACCAGAATATTCAGAGGGCCTTTAATGACTACAAGGTGTAGAGCACAGCAACCAACCACGCTGGTGGGGGAGGGCCCATAGGCCTAATATGGCAGAATATCACTACAAACACTACACACAAATAGTGATCGTTATATCAACACTGCAAATAATCACATGCAATAATCAAACAAATGGGTCCGAGTGTCTTCACTGAGCACTAAAGTGCCCTAGTAATCAGGTTGCTAACCCAAGATTGCACACGGCCCGTAGTAATCAGTTATTGCACATTGCCCAGGTTAAAACAAAGAAAAGAAAACAATTAAACTATTAAGAAAAGGCCTGTTGTCCTTACCAAACACTGTAAAATTCTAATGTGGGAAAAACTGACAGTCTTATGCTGCACATGAAGACACAAGCCTAAAGACAAACACAATAAACATGAGGATTGCACAGACAGGCATATGCTAAACAGCACAACTATTAAGGAGTGCCTACCTGGTATTGCATCAAACAAGATGAACCTATCAAAAAGGTATCGCTTTGCCGTTACAGGTGACTGTTGCAGATGACTGTTGCAGATGACTGGAGGTTTTAGTAAAATCAAATCAGATGAGTTAATTTAGGTTTACATGAAACAATTGAACACCATTTATTGTTGGAAGGCTGGCCTACCATTTGAATATAGTGCCTATACCTGCTTGCTCTCCCTTAAATCAATTCCCAATTCCCATTGCTCTCCAAGGTCCTATAAAGACGAATGATGACTCTAAATCAATGGCTCAACACTAATTGTGACTTCTAACAACACAAGTGCTCATGGCCATGTGGCATGACTTCTATAATAACATTACTAAAAGCATGGTGCAACACAAGTGCAAGTGCAACACAGCTACAAGTGAAACAATAATGGCTGGGGATCAGCATGGGTTACACTCTAGTTATTACCATGACGGTTAATCATTCTTACAGACCACGCTGACCAATTATTCATGTGCATTAGCAAGTCTTTTGAGAGAGAAGACCAGATGATAAATAGAGCTGAGTTAACTATGATAGCTGATGGGCGACAATGTTATCTCTCAATTTTGCTAACTCTGATCTCTGTAAATATATACTGTATATATTATACATATACAAAACAGAATACAGAAGACAACAAAAAACTATACCAATTCTAAGACCTTCTCAGCAAGTCAATTGGCTAAACTTAGCGATGGTTAGCATAACATATGAACAGGTTTCAGTATAACAACATAACTTTAGCTGTTTATAGTATATAGTGTTGTATAACACATTACAAACTGGGTTTTATCAAGCTCAGACTAGTTTCCCCGATAGCAGTAGTCCAGATAACAAATATTAGATAACGTAAATTGTGCTTGCCTGTCTAGGAGAAAAATAGCCAATGGGTTATCAGTTTCAATTCCTTTGGTCCATCTCAGGTTCCTTTCAATACCAATACCAGTGTTTATTGTTGTTTTTGACATTATCAAAGGCAATTTTGGAGACAAACCAGAGTTTTTTGGTCTTACAACTGGCTGCTCCTGTTTGCTCTATGGACCCGTCGTTGGGGCAGGCAGAGCTTTTTTTTTTTTTTAAATGTCTTTATAAATGTCCTTGTTTTAAATGTCTTTTAATGCCTCATGTAAAGCACTTTGAACTGCCTTGTGTATGAAAGGTGCTATACAAATAAACTTGCCTTGCCTTGCCTAGTTGGGCCTTGACGGTTATAAGGAGTGGGAGGGGCTCGATTTATAGGGGAGGAGCTTTTTTATGGCCCGTAAAAAATTACATTGAGCTGAATACAAGGGACAACAACAATCCAACAAACGAAATGAACAGATTAGAAGTTCATCCCTACTCCATATCTTTTGACCTACTGAGAAGATTGTAGGTTAGATTTTAAGATTTTAAGATGTTTAATTGGCATATTCACCAATATACCACCATAAAGACTATCAGTAGATTCGCTAAAGGTGTGTGTAAAATCCTTGCTAATCATTGCCCACTGGTCAAGACCATCACTGCTACATGTCCTAAACACTGTCATTTCTGTGTGCTTTCAATCACCATATTTCTTTATTTCCCCTCTCCTCTACTTATAATGTGTACCTGACCAGTCATCTAAAGGGGTTTCATATATTTTACAGGGAATTTACAAATCTCCCAGATTGGAAAAATATATTTGTCAGCATTAGCATGTGTCATTACAACTTCTGCCACAGGGATATATAGGGATAGTGGTGTAGCTCTTCAAGAGTTGGAACAGATATGTACATGTAACCCTGTAGAAATAACCTGACCCAGTGTGTGGCCTATGGGTGTTGTGAACAGGCTCAGTACCCCCAGTAGGTGGTGTGACTGGTCGCCATTAGCTATCTATTAAATATATAATAGTATGATTAATCACCTGATTTTGGATTCATCATCTACATGAAGCTCGAATTCATGAACCATTCAATTCAGACCATAGTTTGCATGATAGCAATACAGATAAAGGCAAGATATGCTGAACTCAAAACCCAAAAAGGAGGACAAAGTGAGGGGCAAAAGGTCATAATTCAGCTGTCAGCAGTCACTCATTCTTTTTGAGAGGCTTTTTTCAGTTTACATGACAGACAATAGTTGTGCAATTTGATTTGATTTTTTTTTTTAAAGTAAAAAAAGTACTATACACCAGTAAAGAAAAATTAAACAAATAAAGCAACCAAAGCACATAAAAATAAATGAAAGGTAACACATGCATAAAACCTCATGTAAACAAGCGGACATACTGCAATGTAGGCTGAGCAGAATCAACCACGTAAACACATGAAAGCTGGCACACATAACATCAAAGATCTACATTGTTTTGATGTACAGTGTATAGTAATTTGATAAGAATAGCACTATAAACTTATGCTAAATCTTGAAAAGAAGAGGAATTGACTGGGGTTAGCCAGAACTTGACTTTGGTTTATAATATGTTCATAACAACTGAAACTGAAACAACTAAAAAGCACATTTATGAATATTGATTCTCTCTTAAATACACTTTTATGAGGTGTTTATGTAATTCTTCAGTCGTTACGTGGCACAGCAGTGGAACAGTCATTTTATTGAGGGCAATTTTCTAAATTAATTATCTCTTGGAATCTCTTTCCATATGTTTCATCTTTACTTGTGTTTGGCAAAGCAAAAGAAACCACAGCAAATTGGCCAGCCACCGTTATGGTGCCTTCAAGTGCTGTTGGAAATATCTATATTGATTGTGTATGATTGTCTCAACAAAGCGATAAATACCACTGGGAGAGTCGTAATATTCCTGGTTCCTGAGATGTGACGTTTAAGGGTCATATATGTGCATATGTGCATGCTCTGGGGCTGATGATGGTGATGATGATGATGATGATGGGAGTAGGGATGATTTCAGTTTCATGAATGATGTTGTCTTTGAACTATAGAGCACTTTTTAAGATTATTTTTGGGGCAATTATGCCTTTATTGGACAGTTAACAATATATAGAGACAGGGGATTGGGGGAGAGAAAGAGGGATGACATGTGACAAAGATCACAGGCTGCTGAGTGCGGTGGCAGTAACATCGACTAGGTGAACATGGGAGAGCTGTCATCACTCAGCTTTCATTTCAACACTTGGCGTGCGGACACACTGAATTTCATTCTCAAGGTTATGATTGTCAA
>OOFE01027730.1:0-17600 GCA_900323365.1 Monocentris japonica | reverse complement strand
GTTTCGATGTTCTAAAGCTACCATTCTTCTCCTTACTAAATAACGACTTCACAAATCTAAATGGATCCTTGTAGAATGCTATTCTAGCTCACTCTTTCTTTTTCCTGTTTTTCCTGTTCTTCTTAACACTGTCAATCGCTCCTTCACATCTGACTGCAAACTATACCTTCCTTCTCAACCTCTGTAGCCTTCCTCCACTGCTTCCTAAGCTGCCTTCTCTCTCGGATAAGCCTGTCTATCTCTTGTTGGCGCCTGGATTTAACTACCTTGACCTCTAACTTCTTCCTTTTCTCAAAGACGCCAAACCTTTCTACTCCATAATCATAAATAATAACTCCCATTTTTTCTAACTTACTCTCAGCAGTTTCTTTAAGCTTGTCTAATACCCTAACCAAGTCACTATTGATATCTTCCCATTTCCTGCTTTCTGCCGCCCCTGGCCACTTAACTCTAGGTTTCTGAGCACTAATCTTCTCCCTTTTGGCTGGCTAGCCTCTCTGCCTTCCTCGGTGCTAGAACCTGCTTCTACATCAGGGGTGCTGATGTCCTGCGAACTGTGGTTTACTTCCTGTTGCTGGACTTCGCCCGACTGACTTGACATACTTCTTAAGAAATAATTATCAATGCGGGGTCCCTGTGTTCCCTCTAACAAGCACCTCTTCCTCCCTTGGTGAATTCTAAGGCCCTTTAAGTTTGTTACCTTCTGCCAGCCACACAAGCAAACCTGAAGCTCCTTCCCATCTACCTCTGAACTAGTGGCTTCCACTGACATGTTTTCCCTACTCGTTGTCAAATCTGTTTCAGAATCAATAGCCGTGTCAACCATTGGTGAGTCATCTTCCGCCCCCGCTCTCGCAGGCTCAAGGGGTGTTTTTCTCGTAATTGTTTCTGTCGCTAAGTAGGGAAATGTGGACCAGCATTATGCAAAAGAGGAAAATTATTTAATCAGGAATTGATAGCAATGACATGCCAAGTGTTGACAGACATGATGCAGGCCATCAAAATGTAGCCAAAATAAATATATAATTGAGAATTACTTAAAATTATAAATTACATGTTATTTTAGGGCAGCATGGTGGCTCAGTGGTTAACACTGTCACGTGACACCAAAAAGGTCCTAAAGGTCCTGGTCCTTTCTGAGTGAACTTTGAATGTGCTATCGTTCGCGTGGGTTTCCTCCCACAGTCCAACCCAGTCCAAACACGTACAGGTGAAATGGAGACTCTAAATTGAACGTAGGTATAAATGTGAGTATGCCTGTCCGTGTTAGTTTGTCCATGTGTTTGACTCTTCTACCCCTTGTCGCTCACTTGGAGATCATGCCCCGCGGTATCTTTAACGTCATGGCAAGGCGCTCTGGTCAACTAGTGATGACGTAAAGTCTTTCCCAACAAGAGGACACACGAAAATAATCCAAGCAATAGCCGAAAGGTATTTGTGTGTTTGCAAGTAAAGTAATAAAACGGTTTGTATCGTATTACGGACGTTGCTAATTATAAAGTGTGTTTAATGGCGAACGAGCAAGTATTTCTCTCTCTCTCTTATTTAGAGTACGCTAGATGACTGGCCAGCTAACAGCTAGCTTAGCCGTAGCTAACGTTAACCTAGACCAGACCAGAGGGCTGGTGCTGTACTGTAAGAAAGACAATATCTAAAATTAAAAAAGTTTGACGACACAGATAATATATACATACAAAAATAACTACAAGGAATGCTTTTCAGCTACAACGGTCGACTCCCAGAAGTATTCGCGTAACGTTAATCAGTTGATTTAGTGCTCCAATTTTAGCTTACGACATAACTTACTGTACTAGCGTTGCTAGCCTAATGTTACAAACGTTAACTTACACCAACACACCAACGTTACAAAACAACAACTCGTTACTCTAGTCTCGAGTAGCCAGATGTTATTTCCATATTGTCACATTTTCCACCTAATGTTATGCCATGATATCTGTAATAATATAATTCACTGTCCCTTATTATAACCCCCACCCGTGTGATCCTTGGTATCGCTGGCAGCTGATGACACAGCCGCCTGTGGTATGCTGCTGGTGGGAGACCCTGACAATTTTGTTCAACCTCTAGTGAATGTTTCTCTGAGCATCCTCAGCTCCTTCTCCAACTCAGTTTGATCCATTAGATGGTACACTCTTATCATTACTATATTAACTAAGTTATTTTACAAAGAGATGGTTGTTACGAGGGCATACAAATCAACATTTCAAGGAAATATTTGGTATTTTCATTTGCACAATTTCATATGCAGAAACTCACAATGTTCTTTCATAGTAAGTGCAAAAAGTATCTAATTTCTGGGACCAATAAAATTTCCAAAAATGCCTGGCCATGGATGCGCTTAGCCTACAAGTAAATTGTGAATTTGTGTGGCATTCCCCATTTGCCACAGGATGGAGTGCAGCACAAGAAACACTTTCGTTAACATTATTTTTGCATCACAAATCACCAAGTGAATTCATCCTCCCTTCTCTAGCATGCTATCCTGGCTCCTAGCCAGCTCCATTAAACAAAACTTTGCCAGTAGTAACAGCAAGTGACATACTTTAGAGCAAGTCTATCTAGCTTTGAATGACAGCAGCACAGGTCATAGTCAGGCTATTTACAATCTTACCCCATTGTAACCTAGCTATCCTGTCTCTTCATGGAGATGGCAGACAGTGACGATGAATACGATCGCAGGAGAAGAGACAAATTCAGACGAGAAAGAAGTGACTATGACCGTTCAAGAGAGAGAGAAGACAGGCGCAGAGATGACTGGAACGACAGGTGAGAAAGAGAAATGTTGGTCCTGAACAGATTTTAATTCCAAAAAGGTAGAGATTGACTGAGTGTAAATGAGTTTAGTAATGAATTTTTGTTTGCTTTGACTATTCTTATTTCCTGGAACCAATCTGCCAGGGAGTGGGACAGAGGCAGGGAACGGCGTAGCCGTGGAGAGTACCGCGATTATGAGAGAGGTCGTAGGGAGAGATTCTCCCCGCCCAGACATGACATGAGTCCCCAGCAGAAACGCATGAGGAGAGACTGGTGAGATCAGCTGCTATACCATTCTACAGTCTTTACAACTTCCGTCTGCTGCTGTTTAAGCTCCTTTATCTCTCCCCTGGCAGGGATGACCACGGTGGAGACCCCTACCATGGGGGGTATGACTTGGGATACGGTGGTGGTGGAGGCCCCAGCTACGCCCCACCACAGCACTGGGGCCACCCTGACCTGCACCTCATGCAGCCTCATCATGGCATCCCTATCCAGGCGAGGTAAGAGGTGATCAGGGTTGAATAAGCTCCTGCTGTGATATTGGATATTCAGTGGATATTTGTTTTTCCACATTCAATAACTTGTGAATCAAACAAGGAAATATTTTTGTGATTACTGGAAGAGGAAGAACAATGTTCAGCTGAGTCAAATCAGTTTCTTCCTTTTAAATACCTCCTTAAAACTAATTTTTAATATCTGTTTATTTCTCCTGTTTTATTGTTGTTTTGTTTGACTTTTATTTCCATGTTTTGTTTTGTTTCTTTTTGCACACTTTTTATGATTGTTTTTCTATTTTTCCTTCTTGGAGATTTTATTGTTGTGCTTTTTAGACTTATTATTTTTTTTGTTAAGCACTTTTATTATTAGAATAACTGCCGTTTTGGGCAATTTCTTTACGTATTGCAGAACTATACTATCAGTGAATGCATAGACTATAAAAAAAGCCTGGCTGGCCAGTGCCCAAAATCCTCAAGGTCCAGCCTTGAACCCGTTACATCTAACCTGTTATTCAATCCATTAGGCTTGGTAACATCCATGACATGGATCTTGGTCCACCCCCTCCAATAATGAAGAGCTTTAAAGAGTTCCTGCTCTCCTTGGATGATTCTGTGGATGAGACTGAGGCGGTCAAACGCTACAATGAGTACAAGATTGACTTCCGCCGACAGCAGATGCAGGACTTCTTTTTGGCTCACAAAGATGAAGAGTGGTACGATCTTAATTGCCTTTATTACATTAGCCCTAATAATAAATATTTTTAGTAGGTTTTAATTGTCTACAATAGGAATTTTATTTCACCATCTCATTATTTTAGATAATAGTGCATTTTTCTGAAATGACTCATGAGTCGGGCCTGATTCTATGGCGGGGGTGCATCACGGGACATTGCACGAATTGACTATTGTAGCATAATAATCACAATGCAGTCATACGTATTTGATGGGTCTAGTGATGGATTAACAAACTTGAATGTAATGCATCCACTCTAGGCTCTTAATGCATTACAGATGATGGTTAACCTAATGTTACAGTTAATCCATGCCTGTTTATTTAACGTTTATCTTAGAGTGATTAAATCTGAGTGCAGCTCAACAAAAATAAAGAACAAATGTGAGCCAAACTTGACTGATAGTAAAAGTCCAAAACAGGGGAACCCAAATAACATAAAGAGCCCCACCCACACCCACATACTGGAACCAGGCCCATGATAAGTGGAGTTATGTTCCATATTATTTCTGAAGGGAAAGAAATCAACCCAAATACCAAGTGAGAAGTACATATTTAGTCATTATGTGGAGTCAGATGTCACTATTGTGATTAGTGTGTCGGAGAAATTTGAACATGATTTATTAACGTTATTTCTGATGAACTGGCAGAACGCACAGCAAGTCAAATGTGCACCCATAGAGTTGTTAGACAGTAGTAGTAGTAGTAAAAATAATATACAAAATTTAATAGGGGACCATCTGAATTTCAGCTGATTTTAGTTTCAAAGTAAATTTTGAAAATATTGGAAGAAATAATATTTGACTTGGCCCCATAATACTTAAAACTCTAATACATTACAAAACCAGATCAATGTCTTGAATTTTGCTGGATGTGTTTGTTATATGATATCCAGTTTTAAACAAAAACGGCAAAAAATTATTTGGGTTGATTTTTTTTTTAATTTTTTTATTTTTTTTTTTTTAAATTCTTTTATTTGTTATGTTAACTTTGTTAAGATTTACATTTGTATGATGCTTGTTAATGCTTATTGCACTTAATTTCACAGGTGTGTCTAGGGATCATGTTAAACTGTCAATGTTCTGTTTTGACATAACCAATCCTTCTTCCCTTCATTCCTACTACTACCTTGACGACAAGTTTTTTGAAGATGAGAAAAAGTGCAACTCGTCCGCAGGAATCGTTCTTAGACAGCAAGGGCATGCACTGCGCACAATGCAGTTGCCATTAGACACACAGTACCAGGGATTTTAGCTAGACAGTCAATTAGCCGTCCGCGCATGGAGCTTTTTTTGTGTTTTATGCTTTTTCCTCCCTATTTTCTTTTTATATTCGGATCAAATCGAATCCCAAAACCGAATTTGTGTGTATACAGACACACCAGGGGGGTGAAGTGGATCGCGTTTTCACAGAAGAGACCCCTCTCAGTATTTATTTGTTATTAAACTGGCAGAACAAAAGGTAAATTTAGTCCACTCAATGATCAAATTTATCTTTTGATATGTGAAATTATGAGTATGTGAATGTTTAATTACATAATCCATCTCCTTGTTGTGTTTTTGTTTCTGGTGAGTAAACCTCAAGCTTTCTGATATGTGCAATAACCAGCTATAATCACAAAGACAAAACATGCATACACCCAAGGACCTAACACTATCACAAGGACTAGGCAATATAAAGTGCAGAAATCAACATCTTCACGATAGTCATCTGAATAGATATGTTTCATTCATGTTATTGATCGATAGGCAATTTTAGCTCTTCCCAAAAAGGACTAAACCACCTGAATGTAGAAAAGATCTTATTGGCTGAATGTTTTTGGTATACACAAACTATTGTGATATGAGAATAAACGAATGGGTGTTCAGTCTTATTTTTACTATACCATAGATATAACATAGATGACATATAATATTTGTCCTCTAACTTTTACATCCCGTTCATCCCAACCCCATACATCCCCTCCCTACATTTTCTGTGGACCCTAACTCTGGACACAGGTTCAGGTCCAAGTACCACCCAGATGAGGCCAACCGACTTAAGGCTGAGGCCCACAGTTCCCTGCAGAACCGTCTGAATGTCTACATGTTCCTGATGGAGAACAGCTGGTTTGACAATGTCTCCTTGGACATTGAACGTAACCAAGCCATCATCAAGGTCCTGGATGCAGGTGAAGCCTTTTGTCTATTTAAAATCATTCACTTATTAGTAAGCTGAGTGGTCCTCATTCACAAAACTTTTCTTAAATTCTTCTTACTTTAGTTCTTGAGAAAAGTGCCTACAATGCTGTAACATCAGAGACGCACACATTGGATGAAATTATAAAGACGTGGTTTGAAACTAAAAAGGTATAACTTGAAATAGGCACCACGACCCTGGTCAGGACGCTCTGCTGTTCTAGCAGCACGAACAAGTCACGGGTCACTCCTGGCCAGCAGGAAACCACATTTAGGAGGTTTAGATTTCTGCCACAGATGAATTGCATGTTTATGGAGACTTATCATTTGAGATTTTAATGAGGAAAGACTTTTGGAGACTGCTTTTAATAAAGCGTTTTGGCCTTTATTAGACAGTTTAAAGTGGAGAAAGATAGGGAGAGAGAGGGGGGTGACATGCAACAAAGGTCCTGGGACAGATTTTAACCCAAGATGTTGCTGAGCCACCAGGATGCCCCAGGGAGAGTTTGGCAGCCCAGCATGGAAATTAGAGTCTGTTCTACTGCAGAATACGGGGATTTGATATATTGTAGTGCCTGCTTAATGATACCATCCACCACATCTGGCCCGGTCACCAATCTCCCTCTGTCCTAGTGGCCAGGAAGGCGAGAGCAGACAGCACCTGGACATGTGGAGGGAACAACTGGGACGTTTTTGTTCCTTGGTTCTCCTGTCCAGTTGTGGCTCCAGGGTGTTGCAGAGATCCAAGAGAATTGCCCTGGGTTGTCTAAATTGCACCATGAGCCATTCATCACTCTCAGATACCTGCACGGTCCCTAAAGATGTGCGGTCTCCTCAAGGCTGCTCCAATAACAGCAAATGCGCCATTTTTATGTGTTTCCAATTGAGTAGAGTTGCCTTTTATGGGTAACAAATGCACAATGGCTATCCCTTAAAGAAAAATACCAGTTTTTGTTATAGCTTAAACTATATACCCTCTTCCTCTCCTTTAGCTGTGATAAAGATGGAAGGAGGTACAGATCATGATCTTCGTATCTTGGACCTGCCATCTGAGGAGGAAGAAGAAAGGGAGAAGTCAGCAGCTGTTTCAGGGGGATCCGAACCTCCCAAGAGAGAAGATCTCAAAACCATGGATGGCGACCGCAAACCTCCAGCAGAGAAAGACAAGAATGAGAAGGTATGCTCTTGTCTTTCTTGTTGTATCCAACAGTCAGTCAACATTTCAGTGTTGTATTGATGGCAGTGAACTGTGCTACAGGAGGAGAGCAATTCTGCCAGCACAGAACGGGGTGCTTCCAGGGCAGCAGAAAGGGAAAGTGTAAAAGAGGAAGGAGAGAAAGAGGCTCCCAAAGAAGAAATGTCTGAACCCAAGAAGGTCGGTGTTATGTCTCCCCTTGTCTTATTCACTCATAATATGCAGGAATGAACCAAACAGCCCTCATTGTTCACTCATTCTCATTTACCAGCTGAGGAGGAAGAGGAAGCACAGTGGAGACAGCGAAGATGAAGCCACTGCCTCAGAGAGTGACTCTGACTCGGATTCAGACTCCAACTCCAACTCCTCTGACAAACCTACCAAGAAGGAAGAGATGGAAGACAAGGATGAGGAGGAAGAAGATGGTGAAGGTGAGAAATGTTAAATCAGTGATGGAAACCATAGAAAGAAAACAGATTTTCGGTTTCAGAAAGAGTATACTGCTGATGTGTTCCAGCACATTGACTTGTTCCCACCAAACTGCTCTCTCCCAGCTAATGACAAAGACATTAAAGAGGGGAAACCAAAGGAGGAAGTTGAGGAAGATAAGAAAGAAGAGAAGAAGCCCAAGGATGATGCTCCTAGACCGCGGCCTCTGCACAGGACCTGCTCTCTGTTCATGAGGAGCATCGCTCCCACCATTTCCAAGGCTGAGATTGTTGCTGTGAGTTGAAAACAGGAAGCAGTGTTCATAGTGACCCTATCATTACCGGTGAATTGTCACTGAAGACAATGTTTGTTTGAACTCGATATCTTATTTGTTTTTCTCTTAGCTGTGTCGGCGATATCCTGGCTTCTTGCGTGTTTGCTTGTCTGACCCCCACCCAGAACGCAGGTTGGTCCTCAAAAACTACCAGAAACATCTACTCATTTAATTACTCCACCTTCTAAGTGTGAAACAATTTTTTTTCATTTTATGAGATTGATTTGATGTCAATTCCATGTTGTGGTTTAAATGAACCCTGTGCTGTGCAGATTTTTCAGACGATGCTGGGTGACATTTGACCGTAGTGTCAACATCAAGGAGGTCTGCTGGAACCTTCAGAACATTCGAGTAAGTCTGTCAACCTAAGCAACTGAAACTTCAGCAACCTTGAAACTGACTTGAAACTGTTTGACTGGGGCATTTGGCAAATCATCACCAATTCATTCATGATTAAGTGTGATTCCAGCGTGAAACAAACAAAGGTCTATTCTCTGCACCTTGCAGCTGCGAGACTGTGAACTGGCACCAGGAGTGAACAGAGACCTGGCCCGGAGGGTGCGTAACGTTAACGGCATCACTCAGCACAAGCAGGTGCTTCGCAATGACATCAAGCTGGCTGCCAAGCTCATTCATGCCTTGGATGAGAAAGGGGAACTGTGGAGCCACAAACCCCAGGAAGAGGGACTGAGCACTGAGGTGCAGCACTAGTTCTCAAATACATACATGTGCACTTGAGTGCACAATTTGAGCAAATGCTTCCTAGTGAATCTGTGCTATCATTGAATTATTAATTTTGTGTGGTTTGTTTTGTTCAAAAGTTGCCAGCTCAGAACCCCATCCTGAAGAATATCACTGATTACCTGATAGAGGAGGTGAGTGCTGAGGAGGAGGAGCTTCTGGGCAGTGTGAGCGGCATGGATCCTGAGGAGGGCACCAAGGAAGGAAACCCCGCTGAAACCACCGTGGAGCGGGACGACAAGCTAGTCAAGGTTTGCCCATTAGTGCAACTACTACCGTGGACAAATACACACAGAGAAAATGGCCCCCCATCTGAACACACTATTATTACATTTCAGCCAAGGATTTATACTCTGTACATTCTTTTGAAAGTGATATCTTTATTTTGATACACTGTGTTGTGTCATTGATGTGTCATGCTGGTCACTCAGATGCCTGTTGTAGCGCCTGCCCGATGGTGCTGGTAAAGTTACTTCAGTGAATAAAAGCAGATGTCAGTCTTTGTAGAGTTTCTTCGCTCTCGTCTTGCTCCAGGTTTTGGATCGTCTGGTTTTGTATCTGCGTGTCGTCCATTCCATTGACTACTATAACACCTGTGAATACCCCAGTGAGGATGACATGCCCAATCGCTGTGGCATGATCCATGTACGTGGACCCATCCCTCCCAACCGCATCACAAATGGAGAAGGTCAGTGTGTTTCCATTGCTTGTGTTATACAATGTTGACAGGGATGTACTGGGAAAAGAGAAAGTAAATATTCTTTCACTTGCAGCTTGATGCAAAAAGATGACATTCATTGATAAAGTTAAAATGGCCAGCGTTTCAACACCAATGCTGGTGTGTGCTCCTTTTCAGCGTTGTGTACTGGGGTAGAACAACAACAGCAACAACAACAACAGCAATCATAACTCAGAGGGTTTGGTGTGCGTGGGTTAATTATGTAATGAAACCTCTTATCTTGTGCACATAGTGCTACAGTGGCAGAAGATGATGGAGGAGAAACTGAGTCCATTGTTCAGTTTGAAAGAGATGCTGTCGGAGGAAGAGGCGGGCAAAATGGGCCGCAAGGATCCTGAGCAAGAGGTGGAGAAGTTTGTGTCTGCCAACACTCAGGAGCTGGGAAAAGACAAGTGGCTCTGCCCCCTTAGTGGCAAGAAATTCAAGGTCAGTGCTTGTAAAGCCAAGTATTTGGGATTGTTCCAATATTTTAGTCAGAAAATGTGTTAATGATTTTTGTGTTCTGCTGCTAAACAAATCGCCTCTTAGTGCATATGAACATTCTCTGAAAATACATGTGTCACTGCTTGCAAACAGTCATTCAATATTGTATTATTCCTTGATATGCTGCTAAGAGCCTATATATTTAAAATGAATTTCTAGGGCCCAGAGTTTGTGCGCAAACACATCTTGAACAAACATGGGGACAAAATCGAGGAAGTGAAAAAGGAGGTGGCGTTCTTTAACAATTTCCTCATGGATGCCAAGAGACCGTCACTCCCAGAGATGAAACTGCCTCCTCTACCAGGCCCAGGACAAGGTGGGCACAACTTCTCTATCTAACTAGAGTTAGAGACTATTGTTAATGAATTATTTTTGTCTAACAATGATTGGCTCATGTACTATGATGTACAGGTGCTTGTAGAATGAATGAATCTTTTGCCCACAAAGATCTGAGCTCACAGTCTTTCTTCCTGTCCCTCCTTCTCTAGGTGTGCTTTCTCCCAGTATGCCGTTCCCCCCTCAAGCTCCCCAGGGACCGATGGGCTTCGGCCAGCCTCGTCCACCAGTGATGGGCTATGGAGGTATGGCTGTGCTCCGACTGTGTTCTCCATACGTACAGTTATCCTCCGTGGACAATAGGAAGGTATTTCTGTCAGTCAGACCACCAACCGTTTTGTTCTGATATTGAATCCTTCTTTTCACCAGGCGGACCTCCTTACCCACCCAACCAATATGGAGGAGGCCGAGGTAACTATGACAACTTCCGAGGACAAGGTGGTTACCTGGGGAAGCCACGCAACAACAGGTGAGACCTCTGTAAGGGTAATCTTTGCAGTACTATCATCTCTCCATTCTGCTATTAGAGAAGTTTGAACAGCAGGAGATTCCTGACCGTTTCTATACTTCTTTCCCTGGTCTTTGTTTGTTTTCACCTTCTACCATCTCAGAATGGCACGGGGCGATCCACGCAACATCATTGAATATCGAGACCTGGATGCACCAGATGATGTTGACTTCTTTTAGAAGATTAATTTGATCCTTTCAGTCTTTTAGTCAGTATACTTTTCCAGTGTTATGTCCGCCTTGTGTTTGACTGCATCTAGAGAGACCTACTGCTGCAAACTGATTCCTCAAAATAAAATTGGGTTTCAAACACATTGATGCGTGTTTAATTTTCAATCATAACAGGCAGAAAATCAATTGTGTGTGTGTGTCTATTTGCAGAGGTTTCACATTGAATTTGCCTTTTCTCACAGTATGCAGTAACAAGATAACGTGTGAGAGCAGTATTTATGCACTTTTAAAATGCCAAAATACTTTCTCTCAAAAATGAGTTTTGATGAGGTGAAATTACATATAGAAAACATGTTTCACTTGTCGGTCTACGTGAACAGATTGTGATAGTGAGCTACAATGCTACAAACAAGCAACCAGTCGTATATAAAGGGCAGGATGTCCCGGTGAAGGGAGATCATCTACTCTGCTACACATCCACTCCCAAGACCCACATGCTCTTCTATCATACTGAGTGTTCAGGTCTGCATCCATTCATTAAACAGCATTATCCTATTAGCAGTGACACTCTTACCTGTGGGTGGGATTTCATGAATCTTCAATAACAAAACAATAGATTTTCAGTACTTTGTAAATAGGGAGTATTTGTAATTTTCACCAAGTTACATTGTGATGTATTTTCATCATGTCATGTCCGGCTATGGAGCAGATCATTGGGCCCCAAGCTCATCATGCTAAAGGAGAGTAAATGAGCACAGATTTAATTGAGGAGTGGCTGCCCTCTAGTGGGAAAACTGTTGAATTACATGGGTGGATGTCTGATGCCATTTCATTGGGCACATTTCAAGTCAAGTAGAGTTGTTCCTCACAGGACAAGGTGCAAAAAGAATAACTTCAAAAATAACTAATTTCCCAGCAAGCTGCAAGAAGCTACACAAATCTAAGTTGAAGTACCCTGTTAGAAAATGACTCCCACGAAAATTCCCCAAGATCTCTCCTACATGAGTGGAAGCATTACAGTTCTTTCTCTTGAAGGCACTCCGCTATAATCAAAAATACCTACTTGTTATGGCCCCAAAACATCAATAAAAATGTAGGTGGGATGCCATCTAATTCATCATATTTTTGTCAAGTTATTTATGACTTCGATCAGAATTATAACTGCATATACTTAAATAATTAGTCTATGTTCTTGAAGAGTTTGATTTGTAGATTTAAAAATAACCTTTTATCGTAATTCCCAGTACAGGTTTGCTCTCCTCTAGTGGTCACAAACATTACACATGTACAAACTTCACATACCTTCTACTGCTTCAAAATAGATGTAATATTCACTTTTAGCTGTCACATGATGTCAGTCTTTATACCAAAAGCTCAGACAATAAATCAGATTGAAAGAGTGAATTCCCAATCACTATGTAATCCAAGTTTGTAGCCCGTTAAAGGGGAGCCATACACTGAAACCAGATTGGTCCTTCAGACCTTCTGAATGGGATGAGCTTTAATAAATCAAAGGATGAGTTTATCTGCAAATGACTTGTTGGCTCTAATTCTCATAGCCAACAGCATCGCTTACTGGTTCTGGCTGTTGCTTCAGGAAAGAAATGATTTTTGCTTCCTAACCAATCCAGGCTGCCGGCCCACTTCCTCTGACTTATTGGCATGAAGAAGTGCATCTAGGCTTGCTAAGTCAGTCTCTTGTTTCTGCAGCTTGGACATGCCTTACGTAAACGAGAAGTAGAAACTGTTTCATGAGACTAAACCAAGACGAGAATTTTATTCTGTCTCAATACTTTTACTAGTAACTGTATAATAAAGGGATATACAAAACATACAAAAGCATTGAAATAAGCATGTTCATTTATTATTTGAGGCAAGTTATTTTTGGGGTGATATTAGAGTGTTTTAGAGTTTTAACACAGGTATCAAGATTTGTGTGAATCCACAAATGAATGAATACACAAATGTTTCTGTGTACACAGAGTAAACATCAGACCAACAATAGCATGCCAGTATTTTGCTACATTGTTTATACTGTTTTTGTGAACATGGCATTCACAAATCATGGACTGCACAATTAAATACTTATTCAAGGTACATAGCCATTATGAGACATTTTCAAATGCAGCCAGTTATGAACCAAGAAACCTGATTCATCTTTTTTTTATTGTTTAAGAGCAGGTCCCTCGCTACTCCAGATCCAGACTATAACTATTCAAGTAGTCCCATTGAAGGCAGCATGGCAAATAAAGTGGCTTCCATAGTTCATGTGGGAGTGAAGGGTCTAAATGATCCGAAGCTCATGACTTTCAGAGAGTCCACAGCTGACCTTGTGTTCATGGAATAACTTTTCCAGGGCCTCCATGTAAAGGCCGTGGTAGTAGTCCACCTCCTCCTCGGTAGGTAAAACACGCTTTGGCACTGAGATAGGACTTCCCACTGGAAGAAGGGAGGGTATTACAAAAAATGAGTTGGGTGCAGCAAGCTAAGTTAGGCCAGTGTACAGAAGAATCAATTACTCACCAATAGTAGTGACAGGAGTCTTGTAGGGCAGCCATGCCAAGCGCTCACCAACAAATAGGCAGGGGGCAAAACCCATGATCTTTTTAAACAGGTCCTGGAACCTCCGACCGACACTGCCCTCTGAGAAAATCACCTGCCGGAAGAGTTCGTTCTCCCCAAATGAGTAAACAGGCACCAGGTCAGCCCTGAGGAGGATCAGAGGTTAGGAGGTTGTGTCTAGCAAGCAAACCACTACTGGTTTGCTTGCTAGACGTTTGTTTGTGAGTTCAATTGTACGCTTTGATTTCTGTTATCTCTCTTGTGTTTCTGAGAGCTCTCACCCAAACTCAAGGGCCACCCTGACGAATCCCTTTCTCTGCTTCATGACCACTGTGTTGACTCCCGGGAAGGACGCCAGAGACTCAGCAGCACCCCCTATCACAATCACCAGTGCATTTCCCTTGCCACTTTTTGTAAGGAGGTGCTCAAGACTGGGCTTGCTTACCGGCCTAAGGCCTAATCAGAGAAACAGAGCAGAGAGAGAAAGAAAATATCAACAATAAAGTTAAGTTGGTACTATCTATCCACCCTATAGTGGCCCTTGGACAACTTACTTAAGGCCCAAAGAATTTGTGACTGGGCATAGCTCCTGCTTGTGGTTGCCATGGTGCTTGTCCTTTTGCACCACTCTTGCACTCATTTTGATTTTGAAGTGCAATAGTAACATCTAGTCGATTGCAGCAGCTAGATCAGGTAGACCTACATGGGAAGACTTCTTATAATGCTTCCTACCTATGCTGTCCCTGAAGGAACAGGTAAATTGAAATGGATAGTTGTAACAGGTAGGCCTTACATTATGGATTGGTGTAAATTAGTTGCATTGCATTGATTTTATTAATGCAACCATAATGTCTGTTCCTAGCAATTTTTCAAGTGTTTTATTGTGTTGTTTTTTTTGCATTAAGTTGCAAAAGTCCTGATCACAAATAGCTATTCTTTTTGGTCTTAACTAACTAACTAACCAACTAACTGCAATCTAACAAACTGATATTGCATTTCCAGAATCCTTACCATTATCACCACTAACTATCCGAATAAAGGCCTATCCAAAGGCCTGTTGAAATACAAGTGTTCTTGTGTTCTTGTGTTCTGTATGATGTACTGCCTTCATTCATCTGGTGGGTCTGTACCAGGGCAACCCCCTTAATTGCTTATTAAACCAATCGATAGGAATAGTCCAGCCCTTTGGTTAAACTTTTTTCAAATACCTGCACTCATCATGTAATCCCTGAAGAGCGGCATCCTGAAGAGGCCAGCCAATACAGCCAGGGAGGGGAACACCCCAGGAAATACCTTAGAAAAGCCACAGCCTTCTGTGGCGAAACAGGTAAAAGCTCCGGCACTCATGATACCATGCGGGTGATAGCCTAAGATGTAGTTCTTGTTTGGATTCAGCTCGGCTGTCTTCACCAACTGAGCAAGAAGAAGTAGATGGGGGTGTTTCATTTATATTATCTGATTTGCTGACAGATAAAAGCAAAATACTGCACATAGAGATAAAATGATCATTAAATGATTGTCGTATCTGTAAACCTACCATAAAAACTCACCAGCAGATAATAATCAGATTAAATTGACAATAGATAATGTCAGAATACCCATCATTTGTCTGGCAGACTGAAATGACTCCAACCACTTAATACAAAATAAATCTGAGGCCATGGTTAAATAAAGAAAATGCACTGATTGCAGTCTGTCAGAAATCACCTCACCTTGACTGGAAAAAAATCTCTCATGTGCTTCCATACCGTCCACTTCCTCACACATGTATTTCTCCTGCCCCCTGATGGTGACAGTAATGAACTTATATACATAGAATCCTTACTTTATCACGGTTACTTGAACGATGACAAATTTTTATTTACCTCTTTCAGGGGTTTGCCAGTCCTTCACCAGCCATATGAAGTATAGAGTGGGGAGCGGCCATAGAGAGGTAAACATAAGACACACTAGAAGGGCAGTGCATAACACTCCTGAAGTGGTGGATGTGGGTTATGGCGTGTTGACGAGAGAGTCCACATGTAAGGGATGCAAGAGATGTGATACATGGGTGCAGATGCAAACGTTAGGATAATGTTGCTTGACAGCCAGCCTGTCAGCAATTTGCAGTGAAAAGCTTTTAAGTGAACAAACAGATGAACAAATGCAATTAAAGCAAATGGTATAGAATACATCTTAGTCATATAGAATGCTGAAAAGAGTCAGAAAATAACTCACAAGCTGCACCTTTTTGTGGCTCAAGTTATTTAATGTGTGTGTGTGTGTCATTCTTATACCTAATAAGTATGTTGGAATCTTACCTAAAAAGAGGAAACTTAGTACCCATTGCAGAACACTGATAGTCTCTAAAAACTCCTTCCACTGAGTTTTTTCTTGCTTCATTCCTGCAACCTGCAGGCCGGACCATCAATTCCAGCCATCAATAATGTTATGAGCTATGTTTTAATTTAGTGAAGGTCATATCTAGATAAATTACACTTGCCTGTAAAAGTTACAAAAGTTGCCATATCTGAAAAAATAATAAAGTTCTATGATAGAGGTCACATTGCATCACTAATCTGCGAGTTAAAAGTTAAAAGCTTAAAAATTAGATGACCAACTTATGAAAAAGCCTACAGACATACTAGTACTGTTCATGTGCTTATAAACAAAACGTACTCACCCAGTTAAGATTATAGGATTACAAAACTCTTAAATAGATGTGAATCACAGCATAAATGTCCTGGCCCTGATTCAGGAGTATAAAACCACCTTTAAGACCACAATACGAAACACTTTATCTTTACCTTATTGTATTAATTCCAAGTTGATCTCAGTGGACACAGATTCACCAGTTGAGGAATGCACAACTACATGTTGTGTGCACTTTGACCAGTTTAAGTGGGGCTGCTGATAACAAATCCACACCCCTGATGCATTGACACTTTGATGTATGTCAAATGCAAAAATGTAGACTTGCCTAGTCAGTTTTTGTCATGTGATATTTAGACTTATTTAATACACAACTGGGTTCTCTGGTCATCATCAACATGATGTATCCATGGCACCGCTAATGCTTATTGAATGGGAGGCAAGGTTTATAGTTTTTAGTCGAGTCACTGTCAAAGTACAGAGTACAAATCTGTTTTTTAATCTTATCTAATTCATCATGAGTACTTTGAGTCCATACAAATTACACTTGTCTCTGCCTTTTGGTCTTTTATATAATGGAGACTGAAGCTGTTAGCATTTGTTAGCAAAGCTAGAGCAACTCATCGTGTGCAGTTTGCAGTGTCCAAACTAACTCAACAGCCTACTGTAAGCTGTGAGCAAGTTACAGTCTGCTGAACTAGTCTTATTGAGGCTCCCTTGGATTATTAATAATATAATATAATATAGTGGTGGCTGGCTGATCACACCAACTCATATATTAAGACCTGCCATAGAATTGCATGCTGGATCCCTTATGGCCTCTATGATCCTGTTGTTTACCTAGCAGTGATTACACCCAGTCTGCAGAAACAACATCACTATAGGTAACCGCCATAAACCACTCAGGCACCTTAGTGATGAGGTGGACAATAAATAAAAAAATGACTCACCTAAATGATAACAGATGCAGATGAGGAAAATCAAATGTCTAATGGTGAGTTTACTGGAAAACCAAAAACAGATTACAATGACTGATTAATTACACTACACAATTACAATAAGACAAAGAATAATGTAAGGGAAGAAACAGTTAACTGAAAGCTAGCCTTCTAACTGCACCAACGACAGAGACCAATTTCTCACTCAAAAGTTGAACATTTACAACTTATCAAGTTATCTGAAAAATCACATGCAATACATCCCCAACAATTTCCTGTGCTTTACAGTTAACTTCAAAGGGATTTAAATGAAATGGTTTTCATTTGACTTATCTATTATTTGACTCTTACT
>OOFE01027728.1:0-15122 GCA_900323365.1 Monocentris japonica | reverse complement strand
GATAGATTAGATTAGATTCGACTTTATTGTCATAGCACAGAGTACAGGTACTGAGACAACGAAATGCAGTTTGGCTTCTAACCAGAAGTGCAAATAGCAGTAAAGTGCAGAGTGTGTATATGTACAGTGGTAGATAAATATGAAATCAACAGTAAGGGCTGGATATGAATATGCTGTATGAACAGGATGAACTATGATTACAGTATAAACAGTATGAACAGGTAACAAAATATATGTAATAATGACAGTATAAACAGGCTACCAAATATATGTAGTATGTGTATAAAAATATATGGTGCAATGGTACAAGTAGTGCAAAAAAAAAGAATATATATAGGCATATAGTGCAGTTACTAAAGTGTGGCAGTGGTAGATAGGTTGATCAGTCATTGAAGGGAGGTGAGGAAGAACTGGGAGGTGTCCGGGGGTGGGCTGCTATCACCGTGATGCAGAGTTCAGCAAGGTGACAGCTGAGGGGAAGAAGCTGTTCCTGAACCTGCTGGTTCTGGAACGAAGAGACCTGTAGCGCCTCCCAAAGGGGAGGTGGGCAAACAGTGTGTGGCTGGGGTGAGAGGTGTATATAACCTGCACAAATACATGTTATATACTTTCATTCATTCACTTCTGATCCTGCCACAGCATCTCAGCTGGATTTAGGTCACTTAGTTGGTCACACACAGACAAATACACACATCCTTCTGTCAGCCTCTGTGTAGTAGTATTTATACAGAGAGCTGACTGTAAAGGCATTTTCTCATATCTCAGTAAATAAAGCATAGGTGGTCTGATGATGTTGACCCAGATGGACAGTTTAAGAAAAGGCAGAGAGAGCGAGAGAGAGCCAACGGAAACTACACTGGCTCTCTCACCTATCTGACAGTGCAGTCACCACACAACCTGGGGGCCAGAGGACCAGCCTCTGAGCATGGGCTGTTGAATGTGGGCTGGATGATAACAGACTGGAGTTTTAGTCAGGCAGAGCTGCTCTGGAGGCAGAAATAACCTTATTGGTTGAGTTCAACTTCAATGGCTGGAGCTAAATAACTATTGTTTTTTTGGTTAGCAAAAAGTTAGCAAACTGGTAAATTTGAATGGCAAAGAAGGAACTCAAAATCAATGAGTTATTTTTAAAAATGCATTCATGACCTCAGCATTTGTGATCTTGGAAGGTCAGCAGGCTAGCCAACTAGTTTACCTAGTTTATCTGTGCTAGGTTAACTAGCTAACCTAGATAACCTAGTATAGCTGAACTGCATTTTTTTCAGTCAGTAGCATGAGCAGTAGGTTTAATATTAGCTAGCTCCTCTTTTACCTCTTGCCTTTTCCACTGGGCTTCAGTCTAATGTTACTAAGCCAGAAAAGCTGTGGTTCCTTGACTCCTCCCATTGAGGTTTAACTCAACCAATGAGATTATTCCTGCCGGAAAGCACCTCTGCCTCTGAGAAATGTTTGTGAGGTGATTGTGGTGACGCTCCTGTGAATGATAGCAGACATAGAAATTTTGTGGAGGAGGGCGATGTCAGGAGCAAGTGTTAACAAACAGACTGGCAGGTGTCTGTTTGATTGATGTCTGTTCATGAAACATCAGTTCTGCCTGCCTGGGCCTACCAGAGAGTATTTCAGAAAAACAACTTGTATGTACAATATATTTAAGGAATAGGCCCAATTGCACTGAATTTGCCCACCATCTATTTCCACACCTAGTAAGTGTTCAAACATTTCAAGCTTAGTGGTGCCAAGTGGGCAATGTAAACTAAAACTCCAATCTGCTGGATGATCGGTAGCTGTGGTTGGTGGTTGGACTCGCTGGAGAAGACCGGTCATTGGATGACATTTGCCCAAACATGGGTGTGTCTCCAGGTTGTTTCCAGGCTGTGGTTGGGCAGTGTTGGCGTCCTGTGGTCCCCCACTCCTAAGACGATGCTGACTGAGCTGCTGTTGATGTTCCACACCACATCTGGACGTCCCACCAAGTGTTCTTATTGTGTTCACTCTGTATACTCTGCTTGCCCCAAACTTCAACATCTATCGCACGCCTGACCGTCCTGGTAGGCGGATCCTTTTTTGAGTAGCTTCTCCCAAGGCTTCCTTCATTTTTTTGCCTAAAATATTTTGCGAGTTTTTTCCTATCCTCTGCGAGAGTCCAAGGTTGGGGGGGTGTCATATGCCATCATTTATTGTTTTCATCATGTAGGCATTGTGAGGCAATTTGAGACTGTAAATGTGATTAAGAGCTATACAAATAAATTTGATTTGATTTGATTAATGATGTAGACTCTGCAGAGTCTCTTTGAACATGAACACTGAACTAAAACAATTGGCCCCAGTGGGAGATGTGGTGGTTTTAGAAGGACGGCAGCCTCTTTCCCCTTCTTTTGCGCTCTGTCTCTCTTCCCTTGCTCCGTTGCCATCATCCCGTTGACCAAAGCCTATAATATGGAATGTGTATAATGGATAAATTAGCCGTCAACTAATAAATCTATGCAAAGGCGGAGGCGAAGAGGTTCATGTGATCTGACCCAGCAAACTCCACTGTGGGAATAGTGCGGTGAGGGACGAGCTGTGGGAGGACGGACCACTGTGAGTTACGGCTCTGCTGGGCTATAAACAAAACACAACCAAAGAGACCTTTGAACCTCACAAGACCACGCAAAGTTCAAGGGTCAAATACGTAGTTAGAGACATTCATGTGTCTGTGGCATTCAAAGACTCTTCTGACGCTTGGAAATGGATGCAAGAAAGCAATGTAAAATGTTAAGATGTTTAAATAGCAAGTGGGTTTCTAGATTCCTGCATGGAAACAGAAAAGAAGAAAAAGATGTGTGGTTTGTGTTCTCTGTGCTGAACAACCTCTTTATTTTAGAAAACAAAATGTATAAGGATTACATGCATCAAATATTTTACGTCTCCTATTATTTTTACTGTACGGCTTGCTGAATAACCCATGCAACGTTTCATACAAAACCTAATGCTTTCTTATTGGTGAGTGAAGAAGTACAGTATGTGCTACTAGGTCCCTTTTAACCACTGATGTGTCTCACACTGACAATTTTCAGACTGCAACAGACTAATAGAGGTTCATCTTTTCAGCAGGACATTTAGTTTTGACGTCATTGTGATAGGTAGTCATGCTCCTGGCCCTGTCTCTTGATTAAGAGGAAGGTCAGGTGACAGACCTGCTATTCTAGCCTACAGGATACTCATCACCTCATCGCCTGCCCTGACCTCTTAGTCAGGGTGTAAAAGAACTGACTGAAGGACAGAAACATCAGCAGGCCCCCTGCCAGGATAGAGATTATGGTATACACAGCAGTGTGTCAGGGTGGGAAACATTGGACCACTGCCACCTGTCACACCGACACATATTTTCAGCCACTGTAAAGGTCACTGAGAGTCAATGGGAAAACTAAACCTTCACATCATGTCGGTGATAACTGTTGTAACCTTAAACAAACTTGGTTTGACCTTATGCTTTCTCTTGTTTGACTCTGGACCCATATAGTATAACTCATACTGTTATGTCAAACAAACATTATTTCTCTTGTGTATTTCAGGACTGTATTTTTACCTCTGCCAAGGAGTTTATGCTTTCACCCCTCTTAGTTTGTCTGTCTGTCAGTTGTGTATAGATCCCAGTGGATGTCTGCAGGGTCAAGGAATCAATTTGACTTGATGTTTCAACGATAGGAATGATGTCTGGGTCTAACAGCAAGTTGGAGAAGTTCAGTGTTGATGGAGGTTTACTCACTTCGACTGCCTTCTGGTCTTCATCTATTGCTGGCAGGCAGTTAAGAGTCTGACATTTATTGAATTCGACATGTCACTGAGTATTTCTATGTAACTTCATAAAAAAACAGGAGGCGAGCCTAAGAACAAACAATTTCTCTCTCGCCTGGCACTTTGTTTTACCATGTTTCAGCAGATACTGTGAGTACTTTATCATGATGTATAACTTTCACACTGGATTGACTACACAACTGAGAGTATGTTGGCTGTTCAAAAGGTTTCAAAACTGACTCATATGGCTTCTTGTCTGGAGGTGTCAGTCAGTAATTGGCTTGGATCAAAAGAAGAACTGGTTGATGAATCAACTTTATTTGGCACTAACACATGTACACATGCAGTGAATTTCTTTCTTCGCATCCTACCTCTGACTAGATACACACACATCACCCCACACACATGCACTTTTCCGGTCAGAGGGCAGCGCAGGCAGCAGCTACCGGACAGCGCGCCTGTAATAATCCATAACGTAAATCATACAATATTTTATTCTATGCAGCCTGTGGAGAAATAGTCTTTTCATATCACTCAATGACATGAATACTGAGACATTCATAAAAGATTTCTATGACTGAAAAGGTAAAATATGATCTTGGCATGACAGAATATATTCCAACTGACAGCTGGGTTGTGCCATTTGAGGTTGAATTTCAAAACCTCTCACCGTATGGCCGTCCTCGCACGGTGTTGAGGCTTGTGCACATTTGTATCATATCTAATCTACTGCAAGTACACAACTTGCTCTTGTATTCTTTCATGCCATAAATCATTGCAATGACTCCTTGTCGTTCCATCTCATACTTGTGATAAATCAGAATAGGGTGTGGATTTATTATTCATTTTATGTGTGTGATACGTTTAGTTACCTTTGTAGGATTGCTCATCTAACCTGGGTGTCAGGCATTGGGATTCATAGTGACGTGCTTCTCCTGGATTGAAATAAAACTGATAAAATGCCAGCGAATGCAGCTGAACCCTCTCAGAGTGACGGCTTCTTGAAAACGACGCCCGGCTAATTAGAGGTTTGTGTTTTGTTGTCAAGCTGACAGATTTGACGTTGTCGCAGACAGCATGAAAGTTGAAGTCACTCAAGACGCACAAAAATATATTTTACACTTAACGTAACATTGGAATGATCCTTGGGTCGTGTGTAAGAAGACGATGATGCGTCTTGATATCAGCTACATTGGGTCACAGAATGCAACTCACCTCAGGAAACTAAATGCCAACTCAGATACAAAGAGGCTTTTTCTGAGCATATTCCTACTTTGATTTGAACACACTGAGGAAATGTTGCTTCATTATTTATTTCACAAAAATATTTTGAGTATTTTTGTTTTTCACCCCATATTTGTATTTGTCTTCAGGGACCTCTTTGGAAACCATATTTGATGAACATTAAAGGCAATGTCTGATTTTGAAAATGAAAATGGGTCATTTTTATTTAGGACATTCTGCTGTACATATGCAAATACTAAAAACAATACTAAAAAATATATGTACAGTTTCACAGCCTGAGGGGAAAATGGCTGTTTTGTGAAAAAATAAATCCTAAACTGTCAAGATGTAGCGGGCGTGTTAAAACCAAGGATTGTTAACCACTGATCAGTAATACAAGTGAGTAAGTCAAGGCCAGAATGCTCGCTCTGGATAAAACTAAATAACTCAGAGGAGATGAAATCTCACTAGTACAAAAAACAACTCTTTACTTATTTAAGTTACACATTTATAAAACAAAGCTTTTCCTTCCAAACTCCATCAATTGTTGGAAAAGCTAAAAAACCCTCACCAATCAATACACATACATGATTCCATCTGGAAGTGAATGTTGTTGCTGTTTGGTAATTTATTGCCTTAAGAAAGCCAATAGCTACAACACTTTTATGCCAGCAATCATTTTGTAAGCGCAAATATCAAATATTACGTTTTGGAACAAAACTCTTCAAATATTTAGAGGTCAAAGACCAAAATGTGCTGAGGTTATGTCTCCACATGTAAGTACTCTGTTCCATTTTGACTGATGTTGAGGCGTGATGGAAGGAGCAAATATGCGGGTCAGCATTTCTTTCTGTTTATCCAGCAGCTTGTTCTCGTTAATCCAAGATGTGGGATCTGCTAACACTGTTTCCCCACCTGCTGAACTCTGATTTTCTAGATCAATCAATGCGCATGCCTCAAAGGTTTGCTGCACCAAATGCAGAAGATGCATTTAATCTAGGTCACTCTAAAATCAGACACCAGAAGACTATGAAGACCTTCCGTACATAATTTCCCTGAATTGAGTATTTTGACTGCGACAGCCTCGGGTCCACTGGTAAATCTGTCCATGTGAGGCATAGTAGCTGGCAGATAAAGCGTTGTCTGGGCTTGTGGAACAGATAGCAGCCCTTCAGTGTTCCTCAGTCTCCACAATGAAACAACATCAGGCTCGGCAGTGCTAGCGAGCTGCAGAGGAGCTGCCTCCTTATCAGTTAATGGATGAGTACACTGGAATGTCGGCCTTTTCTCTGTGCTGACATTTAAACAGATGAGTCCTGCTCTCCAGCCCAAACACAGGATTGTCAAACCAATGGCGAGAAGAACACTTTCATTCTGAAGATAAAAAAACAAAAAACAAAACACATGGAGGCAGCAAAGCCAAGTATGTGATCAACTAATCTCCCAGCATTGGGGGTGCAGGACATCCCAGAATTGATTGCAAGAGCTTTTTGTTTGCCTTGCATGCCATATTGTTATCTCCCATTATAAGGCTGTGTACAGAGCCCTGTATTCGGACATAAATCACAAGGCTTGGGTTAAGTCAAGCTTAAGGAGGTGTAATCAATTACACTCTACCAGACATAAGAGGCTGAGCTTGCACCCTTGGCCACTCACATTATCATAATCATCCCCCTGAAGTGATGCAGACTCAAACACAGAGACTATCTGACATGATTTCAGGAACTATCAAGCCCGACAGAGAGTTGGCCACACACTTTGTTTCAACAGATACTGTTTCAAAATCATTTCTGTATGGACAAGTTGGACAAGAGGAAAGTGGCGGTGGTGGGGGGTCGGAGGGCTTCACAGAGGAAGAGTCAGTGGCCACGGATGGTGTGGTCAGTCATAGCTGAACAGGACTTGGCTGTAGTTCCTCTGACTTCATTTCAGTGATTGAACAGTATCGATAAACTATATACAATATACTATATATATATATATATATATACTATATATACTATATACAATAAAACTTGAATGATATCCTTAATCACTCGAACATATTGATCAAACTGTAATTTGAAAAACGTGTGGATCAAACTCTAAATGAACATCAAACTCTAAATGAACATGACTGTAAATAAATATACTTAGTCCATATTGATGTTGTCTCATCAGAAACAAAGTATAGGTTTGGGGGGAGGTGAAATGACAAAAGTGTCAGTTGAGAGACTGAGTTGTCCTTTGTCCTCAGTAACGAGGCTCTGAGCTGCTAATTGAAGGATCATATGGGACTGAGGGGACAAGGTCTCTCTAACAGATGGTAGGAGTCTGGAGTCAGATAAATAAACCATTACCCCAGCTAGGAGATAGCACCGTGTGGGAGAGCCTCATGCCAGCTTCTCTGGCAGCTTGGTCAAAACATTAAACATGGCGTATTATGTCAGATCTTAGTCATGAACTGATGGACCACTTTGTTAGGCTGAGGGTGACCTAAGAGCAATACAAACAAAAAAAACTATGGAAGCGAATCCCCATTGCAAAATATATGTTAAGAATGGGGTTTCATAACAAACACAATGACGAGAGAAAAACAACTTTTAGTAAACAATCTTTGTGGCTTTGGCAAGCTGATTTCATGCTGTCAACCTTCGACCTTGTCAGATCTGGATCTGTGTTGATTGGACTGTTTTATGTTTATGCCAGCTTGGTACGCTGTTGCCCTACTTGGGCTCTGGCATAAGATACTGACAGCCAATAGTCTGTTTTTTTTGACCTAGGACTTGTACTATCATTATTCCAATTTGGCTAATTCATACATACATTACAAAAACACTGGAGTGTCTGACTCTGTTAAGAGATTCCTTTATTTAATAACTCATACCCTCAATTGAATTTGACCATTCTATGAGTCTTGCCTGTGAACAGGGGCTACATAAAGGCAGGGCCAGAGCTATAGCATAACAAGAAATGGATGGGTTTGTTGATGAAGTCATGGGCATTAACTGCAAATGATTAGGAGATTTAGGATGAGAATAAAAGCCAGAGAGGGATTTCTACACCTAAACAGTGAGCTACATTCATACAGAATAAACTCTACTAGTGTTGGGCTACAGAAAATGTGTCTCTCTTGGACAAAGCAGGTCATCATTAAGTTTGTCCCAAGCCTGAAAATGCAAGCGTGGTTCAAAATGAACCATTTTTATTCAAAACCAAACTAAGCGTGAAGGCTATAGCTTTAATTAGATGAAAAAAAGTGCAATATTGCTAAAACTTGCTAATAACACACTATAGCCCGACCTGATCTAAGCCCACTGGGTCCATCCGGGTCAAGTTCTAGGCCAAACCAGTGGAACATAATAGTATAAAGAGCCTCATTCACTGGATGTACTGTATGAAGACACTGAGGAGTTCAGACTCCTAGGGCACAAAGTCTGTAGCGCCACTCCTTTATGCCAGCTAATAGTGTTGGTTATCTTCAAGTAATTGTAATGGCGACTAAGATTCATTACGAGCTTAATCAATGCCTGTTCAGCTAGTCACTAGATGAAACACACTGAAGTATTCTGACCCATTTGGACTCAGTTTGAACTATTTTCCAATGCTTTGCTATACTCCTCCTGGCAGTAAAGCATATCCAACACTCTTACAAATGACAAATACCAACAACATTTGAAAGCTCATCATATATAAAACAATAATTTATTATTTCTCTCATTTTACAAGACATCAAACTGTGTGGCTAACTACGGATTTGTTAAGCTGTGTTATTTTGCTCGATACATGGAGTCCTAAGAAAGCAAAAGCGACTACAATGTGCTTCAACAATAAACAGAGATATTTCAATTTAAACAACATATGAGGAATCTTCCTCTCGCCATACATACACAATGATATCACTTTATGATGGTAGTCTACAGTATGTAACAGATGGTACATCGCTGGTTTAATTAACTTTAGAAAAACAGCACCGTTGGAGAGATATTCAAACTAAAAAAGTGGATTTGTTAAAAAAAACATTGTTTTTTATAATTTACAAAAGTCCTCTTGAAAAACATTACGTGTTTGACCTTGCAGGGAAATAGCATTGTTTTTTTCAACCAGCATAAGGTATGCATAACAGTAAAACACTGATAAGAGATATTTGTTTACAACAAAATAAAACAAAAGTGTAAATGTTGGCTGTTTGCTTATGGCACTTGGTATTTACACACTATCGAAATCCTCCAAAACTTTTTTTTATTGTATTCCAATATTATTCAAGAGAGCAAGCACAATGGTAGAAAAGGTTATTGAAAGCATTTTGAAAAACATTTTTAAATCATCCTCATACCATGTCCAATTCATGTCCAAAAGTCCAATCATGGAACAGTAAATGGACCTTCTCTTGACCACTGTGGAGTCAAATGTTCCTTCAGAAAAGGCATTTTTTTCCTATTTACAAAATGTTGCCACATTGAACGAGGCAGGAATCTCTACCCCAATTGGTAGTGTCCTATGTACAGTACATTACACCCCAGTCCCTCCTCCTCTGGCTGGCCTGGACCTGACCCTAGAGCTGGACCTAGACTGTGGTCACAGACAGGAGTGAGTTGTAAACCCTTGTGCCATCTGGTGACTTTGTACCGTGGGTCAGAAGTTCCTGGATGGTCATCCAGTTGTCAAAGATTTTCTTGTTTCTCTTTTTCATCATCTTTTTGTGGCTCAATTCGATGATGTTTGGCTCCTTTTTGTCCTCCTGGCTGGCTTGCTCCTTCAGACAGTCGGCTCGGCTCTGCTTCATGAACTCGCGACGCTGCCTCTGCTCCTTAGCACGAACGGCGTGCTGCTTCCTCTCTTCCTTACTCCAGTAGCGACCCATCTTCAGCTCGCTGATGGCATCATCGTCTGTGGTCATGCCACTGCGCTCCTCGCGGATACGAAGGGCACGCTCCCTCAGCAGCTTGTCCCGCACAGGTCGCTTGGTGATGTAGCGTGTGCCGTCACTGCGGATCTTCACCTTCCACTCCATCTTGGGATCCAGGTCACTGGGAGTGATGGGGTCCCGGCACATACTGACCAGGCTCATCTGGCTCTGGGCGTACTCTACAGCTGACTTCTGCTGGATGAGCTGCATGTAGCTCTGGTAGTGCTGTGCGTGGGCTGGGATGTGGGCGTGTTTGTAAGGTGAATGTGGCTGGGACAGCCTTGTCTTACTGGAGTCTCCCACTTTCCTCTCCTTGGCTTCTGCCTGCAGGGCTCCATCTGGATCCTTGGAGGAGGCCCTGCTTCGGCTGGGACCACCAGCTTCCTGGACAGGGGACAGGAGAGGCTTGAGGATCCTGCTGTTGGAGCCAGCGGAGCCTGAGGCCCCAGCCTGACCTTGGTTCTCTGCTCCCCGACGTAGGGAGTTGTCTGGAGATAACTCCAAGGTAAGAGGGGTGCTGCGGCAGCTCTCGCCAGTGTTGTAGGCACTGGAGCTGTCCTTGTCTGATTTCTCCGGAAGCTCTGTGATATCGGAGAGCTCGTGGCGGCGTGCATCAATGCTAGTATTGTAGTTGCGGAAGCCACTGTTGTGGAGCATCCAGGACTCGCGGTACTGCTCCCTCAGCTGCTGCATCTTGTGGGCACGGACAATATTCAGGCACTCCAGCTCGATGGTGCGCAGCTCCTCATTGAGCAGCTCCAGCTCTTTGTCCACACCCTCCTGGTCCTCGCCTCCAGCCCCACCGCCCTGGCAGTACACAGCTTGGCCTCCGGTGTTCCTCACTTGGCACTTCAGCTCCAGCAGCTCTCGGAAGCGTTCGCACTCGTCAATCGGGATGCCAAGGAAGTCGGTATCTGCGTAGTCTGCAGAGATGAATGACTCGCTGCTGAAGGGCAGGTCGGTGCTGCCCAGGGTGTCCTGGCTGTATGTCAGCTTTCTGCAACTGCCCAGCGTGTTGGAGGCAGTGGTTTGGTCATCACCGAGGTTCTCCTGCTCTGAGCTCTCGTCGTTTCGTGTGCTCTCGTCAGTGCGACCCACCCCACTGTCCTTTTCATGGTGGTTGGATAACAGGGTGGCTGTGTCTGTAGTGCCACCATCCTCCTCATGTTTCTTCTGGAACAACAGACAACAGAATGGGTGAGAAATGGTAAAAGGAATGCATTTACTGTGGGTGACATTATTGCAATAAAAGTTTTTGAACATATCATTATACTGGAGATATTTGCTTGCTGACTGGTATCATGTGTGGAATACAGAGTTGTGTTGAATGACCCATTATAAACAGGAAGCATATGGACAAAAAGGCGATGGTTATGAGCTGATGACCTAAACATCAAGCCAACAACAAAACAGATTTTACCACACTGCTGGTTATCAAAATGTGTTCAAAATGAAAATGCTGACAATAGGGGTCCTCGCATTTTTGCAGTAGGGAGACTATGGTTCTTATCATTTCAGTATTGTTTCAATACTAAGTAGCAAATATTTGAGTAACACATTACTTGAGAATATGTTTTATCTATATTAGCATTTAGGGAATGGAAGGAATCACTTTTTGAGCAAGCTTTTGATTCTCAACTTAAATAAAAGCTGGGGGTTGATGTAGGTTATTTTTGCCATTGAACATGTGCTTTTCCACACAACATCGTCACTATTTATTGAAAATGGAAAAACAATAGAGACTGAACAGCTGCTAAACTCAGTGGATTTGGCTCATCCAAAATAATCTATATCTGAACATATGTGTTCGTGTGGATTGATTGAGCTAGATGCCGCTTCATGCTGTGTGTGTGTGTGTGTGTGTGTACCTGCTGCAGCATGCTGGCAGTGAACTGCATGGCCTGATGGTGCTGCTGCTCCAGCATGTCCATGTGGAGGTCATCCAGGAAGTCGTTTCTGTCATCATCCATCCAGCCCTCGTCCAGCTGATATGCACAGCAGGGAAATGAGAGGGTTCATCACATGTAAATATTCAACTGTAGTTTCATTCATGGCATATTTACTATTTTAAATTATCTACTCCAACAAACTAAGAGTTGGCATGAAAGTAAAACTATGGACATGAACATCAGATAAAAGAAAATCTTAAAGGTAGTGGATGATGAGTTCACATCCAGATTGACATCCTAAGTACCTGGATCTCTGGTCTGGCCACCAGTAGAGAGATGTTCTGGTTCTCCTCACTGGTCAGCAATGCTAAGGCATCCTCCCGGTTCTGGATCTCAACACCATTGATCTGAAGACACAAAAGGACGGACTGATGAGAAATCTGGTCTTTGCTTCAGTCACATATTATAACTGTTTGTAGTTTGTAGCCTTGCAGGTTGTACATTAAATTCTAGGAAACAGAAGAACAGGTTGAAACTCCTGTATAATAAAACACCAAAACTACAGATCCCAGATTAAGGAAAAAGCAAATAAAAACATTTTTGTTTTTTGTTTGATATTCGTGACTCATTCACAAGCAAGTAACCAGTTCATAGAGAAACACTAAATATAGAATTAAGAGCCAAGAGCCAAGTACAGACTGTTCCTGTAGAGCTCATAGAGGACTTACTTGAATGATTTTGTCCCCTTCTCTAATTCTGCCGTCCTTTGCAGCGATGCTGTTTGGGTCAATCTAAAGTAAAGAGAGAATAATATTGTTATTACTAAAAGATTTTCTACTCCTTTCAGAATTCCCTTTCTAACAAATGGAATCACTGTTGGTAATCTTGTAATTGCTTTTTATTGTTTAAGTTGATGCACCACATACTTCACTAACATAGATCCCAGTTTCATCCTCATCATCAGTTCTATAACAGACCGTCAGGCCAAGCTTGTCCTGGATATTGGCTCGGTACAAATCCACTTCCTGGAAAGACACAAGATCACAAACTTCGGGTTACAGCCCCATACATCTGAAATGATTTTTCTTTTCAAAAGTGAGTAGAGAATTGTTTTGTGTTGATGTTTTCCTGGGCATGCAGAATATATTGACTACAAAATGGGATCACGGTGCAACAATGATCCATCAATCATTGTAATGAATCTTTCAGTCAGACACAGGGAAGCCGCTGTGTCTCTTAGAAACCTGGTGACAGCATGAGAGATGATACAGTGGCCCGCAGATGGGCAGAGTCCCGTTTTTCACTTGTCAACACCTGTAATCTCAGAGATACAGATAAAGATATGAGCTGTGCGGGGGCAGTGGATGGTCTCAGAGAGGGTTAACCTATAAGAGAGCAACCTCTCTGCTGCACTGTTTCAAAGTGCAGCAGCTGACCACTGAAAGCTCCCCTAATCTGCTGCAAACCAGAATACTTCCCAGTTTCAGGCATAAATGCTGAGGGAATTTCCAAAACATACAGTCTATGTGGTGTACACACTGAGATTTCATTTGCACACAAAGCTTTATCGACTTGCCTTAACCTACTACTTACTATGGGTGCTGGTGGGTGGACTGGGAATTAATTCAAAACAATCGGGCATTTATTGAAAGAAAAAGTATGAAGGCAGGACATTGAATGAAATGTATCTTAAAAGCGTCTGACCAAAGCAGAGAAGCATTGGATCCTTTGTCACCCATTCATCTCTGAGATGGAGTGTCCCCTCACAAGGACACTGGGTGCAAGGCAAGGTTAGTGTGTCCGTCTGCTGTGCATCTGCCCTTGGCTAGCCTGAACTTCACCTCTCTGCTCTCAGCCTCAAAGGTCCCCCACAGATATTAATATCAAGCAGTAGGTGGCCTGGGTTTGGCAGGGGCGGGGGTGGGGGTTGGCGGAGGTCATATGAGGAGCAAACCAGAGGCCCGAGAGCTGCGATCTCCCAGTTACATCCTCATCATGGCCTCACCCAGCCATTGTTAATGTGCATCATCAGATCCATCACTATTATCTGTGCCATCTAATTATCCACTATGCCTGATCTCCACCGCGGAGGATCCAAGGAAGACATATTAGGCCTTGTCACCAATAAGTAATGATGTCACCGTTCCGCATCTGCTGGAACAAACCAGCAACTCGATTCCTGTCTGGCCTACATCTCAGTGTCTTTATGTAGTGAGAGTGAGCCAGGCTCATCAATAACCAGGATTAGAGGCCTTGTGGTGACTAGCAGGGCCATTGCACTGGAGACACAGAGGCTACAGCAAGTCCGCTTATGGAGCAATATTGCACTGCTGTCTGAATGTATATCTTCATTGAGAAGACAGTGGAGAGGGTGAGGTGGAGATTGTGTTTTACCTCATACTCCAGCTCCTCCCGCTCTATATCCTGCTGTATGCCCTCCAGGAAATCATTGGGGTCGAAATATGCATGCCCTGAAGGGTGCCTGGGAAAAGTAACAGAGCATGAGATGCAATGCTAGTTCAACACAAAGAATTGGCAACCTGGGTGGAAAGATTCTGAAAGCACTCAAAGACAAATGCATTTATCAATCTGGAATTCATTTGGCTGCTAAATTGAAAATTACATGACAAATTAGAGAGGAAATAATAAGGGCAGTCACTCCTGAATCAGACACAGCTATACCCTGAGGCTAATCACAAATGAACATGCCATGCTATTAATTTGATTTGGAAATCAATTAAAAATCATGATTGATCATTTAAGAGCAAGCGATTCTTCTACAGACTGTAAAATGTGGCCAGGCTCCCAAGGCTCCCACACTCAGAAACAACACATGAAATTTGTGACTCAGTAGAACAGAACAATTTGAGTGCGACTCTGTGGGGACCCGCCATCTCCTTCTCTCATAAGTGACAAAGGGAACATTTTCCCCTGACTTCAGAGACACCCTGTGAACACCGGTCTGGCCTGGTGAAAAGACAAGATGTCGCTGCCTTAATTAACTGATAGGGTGAAAGGTTTCATTGTGCCTGGGAGTGAACTGACCTTTTCAGCATTGGTGACTTCTGAAACCAAAGCCCTCTCTTTCTTGTATCCTTCATTTAAAATGGCACAGAGAGTCTCTTTGGAGCAGACATGGCTCCATGCTTAATCCTTTTTTTTTTAATGCTATATATATATATAATATATGAGATCTATACCTGGGCGCAATCAAACTAGACCATTAAACCATTAAAAACATCTGTTCTTTATTGAGCAGTAGCTAATTAATAAAAAGAAATAAAAGTTGTGAGAATTACACCTTATCTGCGATTTTTCACACTCCCACAACTCCCACAACACAA
>OOFE01027727.1:28048-43695 GCA_900323365.1 Monocentris japonica | reverse complement strand
CGTCACCAAGTCCAGCTTGTCCTCCAATGTGCCGATGCGCTTGTCCAGCTCCTCACTTCGCTCCTGCAGCTCTGACACCAGGTCATACATCACATTCTGGGTCTAATGAAGGAGAGAAAGTGAATGTGTTTGGGGAGGGGAGATGAAGGAGGTCAGAGAGGGAAGGGGAGGACAGGAGGGCAGGACAAAGGTGGGAAAGGATAAGAGAAGGGAATGAATAAAGCTGTTTATAACTTATTATCTATGGAGGAGTGGAGGTGCATCAAAGCAAATTCTCAGGAAAAACAGATACTAAAAAACTGGATGAGATTATCAAATGTAAGGTAGCATGACATATATGGGTTTCAAGGGTTTGGAATACATTTTAGGATCCACTTGATTCCTATGCAGTGATTGGTAAAAGAGTGCAAAGACATCAACTCAATCAAATGAAAGATATTGCATCAATTAAAGGTACCACTTCTTACAACTGTGAGTTTGTTTAGGAAACATATCTCAAAAATCGTGTCATACCCGTCCTCAGGAAAAAGGTGTTTCCTTTGCTGTTCATGTAATAGTCCATAGAATACATGTAGAAAATATACGTGTAGAAAAAAAACAACTGTAATCTGAAACTGACATTTTCAGTCTGAAAAGAAGGAAAAATGACAGGAAGTGGACTGAGGGAGAGTTGTATACTTTCAGCAAGTCAGCATAGATTCTATCTCCCCGAGGTTGAAACAACCAAGTTCTGCTTTTTCAATACATCTCAGTTCTTGTCTTGTGTCTTCAGTTAGTTGTTTGACACAATTAACTCACATGGTCAAATGCTTGAAAAATGATGGCAAAAATCTGATAATATCTTTTCCTTTTATTATTTAGGCGCTGACCACAGTGGATCCAATAATGGAACCAATGTTATGCCATACAGTACATTAAGTAATTATCTGAGTTTTTGGAGAGGAATGTATCTCAAAAAGGAGCGCAATTCTTGTATTCAGACTGTTACCATTGTAAAAAAAACAAAAAAAAAAACTCTCAGATACTGGATGGTAAGTAGGAATGCAAGAAACAAAAACTAGCAGGCAAGGAACACTTTGATAGTGCGCCAAGGCACATATCACCTCTGACCATCCTCTCACCTCACACTGGATGGTATACTGCCTGATTAAGTAACACCTAACATTAAAACACCTAACATTAAAAGAAATATTTAAAAGGTGTTTCAGGACGAGACATTAAGGCAGCTGTGATAATATGGAAAAACCAAAATGTGAATGTCGTCATGTCAGGACAGTGATTAATTACCAAAAGACCTTATATCTAAATGACCAGGCGGACCACTTACTCAAACTAATTGGTCATTTTTCAACATTAACATCAAATAACAGCCATGTCATTATCTCAGGCTGTTCAAACTGGGTGGGTAAACTACAACTGGCCTCGCAGACCTGCTCTACTCAGTGGCATGACTCACTGATCAGACTGATCAACTAAAATCATAAAGTATGTAGGATCTGATGTTCAACAACACACTGCAAAAACGTCCATCTTAAAAAGTCATTTGATCTAGTATTGATTTATTTTTCTTAAAACAAGTGACAAAAGCTACCAATGAGGCGACATACTTTCACTTGTTCCCAATGGAAATCAACTTGTTTTAACAATTTTCTTTAATCACGTTTCATTTCTTGATACTAGTGGAGTGATTTGCCTTACACTGCCTAGTGTCAAGAGAGTCAATTTCTGAAACAGGTGAAGCTGCATTGGACAAAAGTGGAATTATCTCACTGCATTTATAGAATTATTCACCTGTTTTAAGAAAAATAAGATTTTAAGGCTAAACTTGAGCCTAACTGAAAAGACAGACATTTCTTATAGTATATCATAATTCCACCATTACAACTTTCTTCATTTCTTCCCTTCCCATTGGATTAAACATTTGAAGGGGCAATAAGCAAGATTTTACTGCTCAATAGCTCAAAATGACCATAATATATCTGTGTGGGGTTGATAGGGTTGTTGATCGATACCAATATCTCAACAATTACTCTGCCAGGTGCTGTAATGTCTGGAGTTCAAAACTCACTGTAATCTCTGTTTTGGAACAAAAGCCTCCTTCTCAAGCCAAAACAAGCAAAAAACAAAGCACTGTTATTAGAGCATTTTGCATTGTGATGTATTACCTCTGTTTCTGTTGGCTCTCTCCTATGATTAGCTAGCTTACTCTTTCTATAGTGAAAATGTGACTTTATTGTTTGTGTCACTTACAGGCCACCATAACTCAAGGGGACAGGAGGGGTGAGGCAAGGCCAATGTAACAATTTCATACTGGTCACTGATAGAGGTCGATAAAGGTCATAGATTACTCAATGCCCCTTTCAGCTCTTTCCCAGAAATGTGTGCACTTTATGCGCAATCCCAAAATCAATCATACGTGTTTTTGTGTCAGGCAGAAATCAAAGGGTTGTATCTCTATGGAGCGCCAAAAAACAGACATACAGAGCAGCCTAAAGTTAAACGACTGTAGGATGTACACAGAGGGATCTGACCAGCCAGCAGAGGAAGGGCAGGTAAACACACATTAAAGGAGGTGGCCTTAGAACTTTTTAAAATAGACAACTGGAGTGCAAATGCCACCCACATCAAATGAGGCTGCAAGCCTTCCACCTCCCTTTGAACCACCTCTCTGCTCTGCTCCGGTGGGTCAGTTGGCCTCGATAAAGCTATTGAGGCAGTGGACAGCAGCCACCCTCTTGCAATCAGACACTGCTTGTGTATTTTCAGACTTTCTTTCTGCCTAGATCCCAAATTGGGTAGATTTAGTCTTGCATTAGGACCCAGGCTCATGAAAATATACTATGAATGCCATGTAGGGTTCGACCCATAGTTTACAATATGCATGCTTATACCATGATCTAGATTGAATCCTGTAAAATGTTGGACAAGTTATTTAGATTCATGTCTTGTCAGTCACCTCACTGATTTTGCTACTTGACTGTCTAGTCTGTGAGAAAGATGTAAGATCTTTTACCCTGGCAGCTACATCAGAAGGGAGCCTTACCTTCGCCAGGTCCACCAAGGTGTTGGCCTGATCGTTGAGTTTCCTCTGCTCCATCTTCACACTGCGCAGTCTGGGTGAAGGCACAGGGAGGTTGGAGTAGGAGGAAGAGGAGAGGAGGAGGTGGACAGAGGAACGAGGGGAGGAGGATGGTTTGGGGCAGTGGGACATAGGGAGGCAGGTAGTTCAGGGTTATGAGGGGGCAGAAGGGGCCATTTGGGAAGAGAGAAGGAGGAGGAGGAAGAGCGACACATGTTTTTATCAGGAGAGCTCTCTCACTGATGACATTGAGGAGAGAGAGGGCAGCCTGCATGCATAGTAAATATATATGTATATATATATACAAGCATTCCCAGTCTTGGTCAATGCGATACCAACCAAAACATGCAAAATTACGGAAGCGTACTACGCTCATTCTGAAGAAAAACTGTATTTGTCATGTTTTATCAAGGCCTTTTTCTCATTATAACGAGATCTTTTTCTCATAATATTGTGATACTATGAGTTATCATGAAATCCTTTTTTCTTGTAATCAAGAGATCTTATTTACTATAATGAGAAACAATCTTGACAGTGAGAGAGGATCTTGTTATAACACAAAAAGAGTCTCCATATTATGACAAAACAAATCTCAACACAACGTGAAAAATGTCCCATTATTACGACAAAACATGCTGTTTTTTTCCAGCAAGAATGCAATACGCTTCCTTACAAACCCCACTCCAAACCTATGTTTGAAATCAAAACATTGCTAACCCCCTCCCACCCAAACTGGACAGAAAAGAAGAAATTAAAAAATTAGAAAAAGATCACATGCCCTCTGTCAGTGCTACACACAGCGTGCAGTGACTGTGAGTGACTCTGCAGTGAAATGTGAGTCTCTGATTGTGACTGTGCATGTATGTGTATGTGTGTGTGTGTGTGTGTGTGTGGATGCCACAGATAAAAAGGATGAAGCTTGCCAGAAATAAACTGTCTAATGAGAATGGACATTTCAAATAAGGTACATCAGACATGTATCGTGAATGCCTTCAACATTGTGTCTCCTCTTTTTTTTTTTTTTAATACTCAAATATGTTATAGCACCACAAGAATTGTTACCCTTTATGTGCATAATGTGTCATTGTTAGCGGTGGCATCACACAGCCAAAATCTGGATGTGTGAGAGGAAGAATCTCCCTGTTCGGCAAATTATGAGACAGGATGACATTCAAGGGCATTTATTCATGTGCAAATCAGCAGATCAGAGCAGAGTGAGACTGCTCGCTTACGGCTCTATCTCTGTGGGAAACCGTTTCAGCTCATATGTGCCTGTTGGCGTGGCTTTGTTATGCCTTATGGCTGTTGAGGGAAGGGGGCTGAAAGCTTCGGCTCTAAAGTGACCCCTTATTACAGTGACGCATAGAGGGTACTTTAACAATACCGCTTTAATGATCCTTCCCAAAAAAAACGTGCCGTGTTTTGTTTTGCTGTTTCGTGTCATCGATGTCATGGGAGAGCTGTGTCATTTTATCTCATGTAAGAGAGGATGGCCTTTCAAAATAAAAAGAAAAAAGGAAAAGAACGGAATACATAAAAGAAACAAAATATAAAAACCACAGCAAACATTTCAACCTTTGTAGAACTACAGTACAGTACAGTACAGTGTGTGTGTGTGTGTGCGTTCATATCATCACAACATCATCAGGAGTAGAGGATGAGTTCTGTCGATGCAGGTTAATATAGCCCCCAGGGCAGCTATATTAACCATGGGCAACATTATACAGTGCATGGCAACTTCATAGATGATTATGAACCGCTGGCCAGGCCAACAAGCTCCAAGCTCATTCTGTCCAAGATGCCTTTCTCTCACACGTTCTCTCCAGACAACCCACCACTATCGACATTGGTGGCAAAATGTTGATGCTTATTTTTGTGTCATTCCATTCAGGGGATGAGGGGACGGGGGGTAAATGGAACACTGAAGTAAAGAAAAACCAAAAACCATTCAGCATCCAGCATTTTTTTTATAACAAACGCTTTTTTTTTTCATGCATGTCAAACGTAGACATGGAGAGAGGAGAGGAGGAGGAGGAGGAGGAGGATGTCGAGGAAACAGAAGGAGGAGGATACATAGAAGACTCAACTTACTTCTGAGCTCTGCAGTGATAGAGCAAAACAAAGACAGAACACAGTACAGAGTTTTAACCCCACAACATTCACGAAACGAGTGAAACCATTACACTTCTCACTGTAAGCACAGGGTAAAGGGGGTCGGAGGGAGAGGGGGAGGGGGAAGGGAATAGGAAGGACCATTACAGTACATTGTAGTTTAGACTGACAACACTGTGTAGGTGTGTGTTCGTGTGTGTGTGTGTGTATGTGCGTGTGTGAGACAGAGACAGAAGAGTAGAAGAGAAGAGAATTAAGAGTGGGAGAAAAGAGCACTGGGAATGCGAGGAGAGATTGTGTGTGTGTGTGTGTGTGTGTGTGCCTGCACGCGCTTGTGTGCATGTGTGTGTGGGTGAGAGCATATAACAATCACAGGAAATGGTACACTAGGAGAGAACATTGTAACGAACACTAGAGGCGATGCTACCAAATATTTGCAACTTTAGCTCCATTCCAGTAGTTTAATAGCAATGCGACTATCAAAATACCACCAAAATATTCTCTTCCACAAATAACATTCAGACAATAACATGAGTCGATCTTATAACAAGTACTTTTCCATAACATAGTTAGAGTTATAGTCATGCTGAGTGATGCCCCTTGATGGTTGGTTGGCGTGCAATATTTCAGTCAATAGTTATAAAGCAGATTTCATGAAAACAAATGCAATGTAGTACTTACTGGTGAATGGCTTGTAGAAACTTGCGCTGGTGTTTCCGCACCTTGGCATGATCTATCTTCTTAACCAACTTGGTGTGTTTGTAGATGAGCCATGTTTCCCTGAGTACATTGGCAGCTGTGTTCTTTACCTGTGAAACAAGGACAGGAAAGGATAGCGCATTTCAGGACAGCACGGGTGACTGTTCAAAGGGTCCGACACATATGTAATTACAAGCTCAGCAATCCACAATTAACATTATTATCTGACAAGAATACTGCAAAACATGATTCGAAACGGAAGCAATTTCACAGTCTTGACAAAAAAAAGAAAGTTTCATGAGATTAGTATCAGAGTAGCACATTTGCGGTGACAGTATAATGAGAGCACATTGAAAACAACAGCAGCATACTAGAGCGGTTACTCAGTAAGACACAGCAGTTTACAGTGACTCACTCGTTTGCAGAGTTGCGTGTCCATCATGAAATTGTGGACATGCTTCTCAGCCTTGGTCAGCTCCAGTTTCCTGGCTACCACTGCAACCACCAGCGCAGTGCAACCAGCACCCTGTTGCACAAAGACACGGTCAGGCCCAAAATACCTCCGTCCAAACTGTGTCATTTTGTTTTTGACCTTGTGAGGTGGCAACACTACAGGAAAAACGATGAAATAATTGAGTTGTAGTGAAGAAGCAAGAGTTTGTGTAAACTGGGTAAGCCATGCCCATAGATGTGGATATATTATCTATGTTAAAAAAAAATCCATTAGTGTCAGGCTGCCGTACAACATAGAAATGCACCTTCTCTTTTTACAATATTTGAGCTTCTGATTTCATGATGTCCTTAATAAAAGCGTCATTTCGTTGCCTGTAAAAGTGCTGATCTGCATTTCCAAAGAGCTCTAATTTGGTTTCATCGATCCACAGAACATTTTCCCCAGAAGAATTTAGGTTTGTCCAGGTGGGTCTTGGCAAAGATCAATCGGACCTTCGTGTTTTTCTCTTTCAGCAGTGGGGTCTTCCTCCTCTGACCACAAAGCCCTTCTTGGTTCAGCGTCCGGCGTATGGTACGGGCTTAAACCGTTACCCCAGACCTCTCCAGGTCTGCCTTGAGGTCTTTGGATGACATGCAAGGTGTTTTTTCAATAACACCATTTGCACAGACGACCAGGGAAGCAGAACGGACCCTGTCACCCTGACCCTATCACTTACACCATGTGGGCACCTGCAATCTGCCACAGGTGAATTGAATTACACTGCAAATGAGAATCTATGTCCTTCAACAAAATTGATTTGAATTGTTCTAAAGGGTGCCAATAATCATGGCCATGGCAACTTTTCAATTTTGAAACCATAAACGATTAAAAAAAATAAATCGTTTGATCATGTGCTGATGTAAATCGGTAGATGAACGCGTGAAGACCAAAAGTTGTTATAAAATGGCAATAGGAAGAACACTGAATATTTTCAATACATTTTTTATTTTTAATAAATAATGATCATTTTTTTTAACTTTCGCCAAGCATTATAGTTGCTAGTGTGCAGTTATGATAGTGATTTTTGCTCAGTGCATTCATATTTGAATTAACTTTTTATTAACTGTGTTGATCAGGTATAATAAAACAGCTTCGAACATGGCTTAGCCAATCACAGCTCAGGACTGGAACTATCAATTTTATAAATGACACAAAATACCAATCAATCCCTTTGTTCAGTAAGAATGTTGTTAGAAGATCTCTGAGTGAAGGAGGAGTGAACCTACCATAATCCCTGTAAGCAGACACACGCCTTTCCCACAGTACGTGTGTGGTACCATGTCTCCATAGCCAATGGAGAGGAAGGTAATCGAGATGAGCCACATGGCTCCCAGGAAGTTACTGGTCACTTCCTGTTTGTCATGATACCTGAGGTAATGAAGATAAGAAGAAGCGGGAGATACCCAATCAGTGAAACTGGACACCGCTACTGGAATATGAGCATGCTGGAGGATGGTGTGGTGCTGTGTGAACCAAACAGGGGTGGTAGGTGGTGGAGGTGGAGTTGGTGAGGATAGAAGAGGAGGAAAACATGGTGCAGGGTGTTTGACCTGTTTCGTCATGCCTACATGGCACGCAGTCTAAAAAAAGCAGCCCAATCCATTCCGGGGAACAAAAATGGTAAGGCAAAAATATATACTCAATGGATTTGCAAGGAATGCTGTCATACATTCCAATCTTTCTTTGCTTTGAAGTCAATTCTCTCTGAGGTAAGTTAATGGAGATACTTCATGTTTAATGGTTGGAAGTTAAAATGACATGTTGGCAGAAAAAAGACAGTAAAATAGTTTCGGTTGAAATGATTCTGAACTGAGAGACCTCCAGAGCAAAACACTGAACATGTGTGTCAGTTTCAGTGTCTGCCAATAAAAGTCAACCAACTTGGGAAGATGAATGATATGAAGGAGCATTTAATGTGTGTGAAGCCAAATCACTTACTCCTGCTGTGCATTAGCATAGAAATTACAATTTTAGGGAACATGGTTGGAATAACAGAGAGACAAGCTATCCAGTAAGTGACTGGATAAAAAGAACACTGTGGGTTCAACTTGATTTGAACAGGACCACCCAACACATGTGATATCAATGCACTGAAATGCATACACTGTACCGTTAAATAAAAATATCAATTAGCCCATCGGTCACTTTTTCCTGCAAATCTCCCTCCAAATAGTTTATGCTGCCCAAAAAGGTTTGGCAATACATATCATCACTTCAAACATGTTGTTTGCTGGAAGCAGCTGACAACCATGCTTGAATTGTCAGTCCAAAGCCCCACAGCACATATGCAAAGATATTTCTATAAAAGCATTGAAAAAATCCACTTTGATGATGATGATATTTCCATACCTTTTGCAGCATTACCTGCCTTGTCCACCCACCCTCATTCAACTTTACTTGCCTGATTATTCCCAATGGGCTGTCTAGGAGGAGATCAGATTTCATTTGAAGACTTCATTTTGGAGTTAAAATCAAATATCCATTCAACACTATGAGACAACATCTCACTTACATCCATACCAAGAAGACAATGTAGATCTATAATGAGAATTAAAGATGTCATCTAATTTCTGGGATCTGGGAAAGGCTTTTCTAAAGGGGATTCTTGGCTAGGCCAATGGTGAATTGCTAATGACTTAAAACTATCCAGCAGTCGCCCAGCATGGGGAATCAAAATGGCCAGAACAATCACCTCTAATTAGTGCACAAGTACAGTTTGGAGCACCTGGGGCCAGACCATGAACTTCTGAAGTTTTTCTTTCCACAAAAAGGCAAAAAGCAGAGTTGGTTTTGTAGAAATACCCACTCCTCCTTCTCCTCCAAGACAGTTCACTGTTATCAAATGTCATGAATTAACTAACCATGCCTTCTGCAAAACTCCCACTCTCAAGTTTCAACTCATGCTCACAGTCAGGGGGAAAAAATAACTACTAACACTTTTTTCCCTCAGAATGACATAAAGGTGTGCGGCCTGTGGGATTCAAGCCTCTTAAATGGCATGCAGAGAAGCACTCGGTACAATACCATGCAGGAATAAAAAAGATGTCTGCATCCTGCATGCTGAAAAGCCAGTATATTGAGAGCAGGGGAGCAATGGGAAAACCTGGGGTCCATTTAGAGATGAAAACCATCTCTGACAAATATTGCAGTATTACCAAGTGGAAGGGGATCGTACATCTTCTCGGACGGGATTTCATTTGTAAACAGTGGGGTAGGATTGGATGAGTAACAAAGGAAGAAGCTCATTGAATTTGACACCCCTGTCTCTTTTACCTGCATCCCAACACTTCACCAGCTGCCCTTTGATAGCTGCCAGGGGGCTAAACTTGATCAGCTGGCTAAATATTGTAATTACAAGTGACTAATGTGTAAATTTCATTCAACTTGTCATCAAAGCAGGCAGAAAGTGAGTCATGCCTTGCAGACAGGCTAGAAGTTTTCTAGAAGTGCTGTACCTTTTAATGCTGTGAACAATATGTTGCAGTGTAATACAATGGCCTCCTCTCTGTACCAGTAAACCATAAATAAGCATGACAAAAAATTACAGTATATAACAGGTTTTTTTAGGAGCAGTTCATTTCTATGAAAGTTTCTACAGGAGGATATGGCAATATCTTTTTAACACAAATATTTCCATAGATTCCTCCGAAAAGGAGCAGGAGACAGCAATAGGGGAACAGAGACAGAGGCTGGGGAACTAATCAATACCATTTTGAAGCTCTCAATATACTGTGTCAAGTTTTGGAATAGCATGGAGAAGAGCTGGCACCACTTTCAACCTATTCCAGGACAAGAGATATAGTGTCTAGAGAGTTGTCTCCCAGCCCTTTAAATTCTCCCTGAGAGATACTCTACAGTGAAAGCACTTTTCTGGGATCACATACTTGTACATTTCAAAAAAGAAATCATTTATCCGATATTGCATGAAAGATTTCTCAAACTTACATCCCAATGAGCTCTGACACTTTGGACTTTTGTATATGCTTTAGAGTAGGGTGAGGGTTAGTGGAAGGAGTACAGCATGAGTCACACGCTCAACAATATAAGTAAATAAGGTATTAATCTCTAAGGTTCATACAGGTAACTAAACCGGCACAAGTCAACACACAACAGGACAAACTATCATCAGCGACTGGGGTACATCATAATATCAGCTTGCCTGAGTGCATCACCATCAGTTTCTTCAAATGATCACCAATGTATCAGCTAGTCCGCTTGGAGTGACCTCTAGGTTAGCCAACCCTTCCCATTGTGCAGGACCAGGTTAAAACCAATGGCATGACGCTATGACTTTGGAGGGGGTTTCTATTTATTTGCCCCCATAAACTCATCGCGCTCTTTTAACCCAGGCCACCTCCTCTGGCATTTTCTATCTCCCTCTGCCGTTGCGTTGGGATGAGCTCACGCCGGAGACAGATGGTGGGTCCTGAGGACATTCAGTGGCATTAGCTGACAATACATCCTCTGAATGACTGGAGAGAGGGACAAGGGTGGGGGATCAAAAGACTCTCTCTCTTTCTTTCCTTCTCTCTCTCTCTCTCTCTCTCTCTCTCTGTCAAACACACACACACACACACACACACTCCATCAGAACTATTTAAAGGGTTTATTCAAAAGCACTATATTTCCATTTTGAGAAAAACCCCACCATCATCGCGATCGATGTTTCAAAAATATAGATGAATGCATATAGATGATGAAATATAGATGAATGCAGCCTCAAAAATGCCAGTATGTTGTCGGCAAAAGTCTTGAAAGAGCTGCTAATTTAAAAGGTTTTCCATAATAAGCTTTACTTTCATGTCAGCAACCATTTTTCAAGAGTAGGTGTCACTTTTTTAAAACGGTGCAGAGCTTGTTTTGGAATGAATCACTTCATTTATTCCAAACCTGTCAAGCCACATGACAGGGCTACAATACCTTAATATACTCTGTAACGTTCTTCCAAAGAAGACAGGGTTGTTGGAGATATCACACAGATAACTGAGCTTGTGTGTTCATAAAACATACGTATCCAGTGGAAAGAAATAGCTATTTTGTATCTTTCTAATAAAAACTCTACACTGATGAAACTAATTCTGCACTAAAGGTAGTAAAGACCACATCCTTGCTTCTACTTCCACCTTCAGGCCAACCACTACAGCAAAGCAAACGAGGTCCCACATGTAGGATGTCAGATTAAAGAGATAGAGTTGAATATTCTGTAGCTATAGCATTTTGTTATTGTGTACAATAACAGCGTAAACAGTACTTCCCTTATTTTGCCTGTATTTTGGTTTCACGTCAACAAAAACAAATTAAAAAGATTTTTCGACGAGCGTAAGTCTTGTTGATTTAAATGAATTTGAGCATTGACTGAGATTACTTGGGGACAAATATGTTGGGATGCTCCTTGGGGAGTGCTTTAGTTGCAGTAAACATGAGCAGATAGGATTAAACTCAAACTGGTGATGACCTAATTAAAAAACTGCAAACCTAATAGCGTTTTCACTGCACAGTCAAATTGCAAAGCAAGCAAGCAGCAGCAGCACACACTCCATTTCTGCATGTAATGCTATGCTTCTGATAAAAGAAACAAATTGTAGTTGTTACACTGTTAGAAGATAGTATCTTTAAAAAAACACAATTGTCTGTTGAAACCACGAAAAGCAGTCCAACCGAGCTAGGAGCCTTTACCTGAAGGAGGACTGGAGGGAGACCCAGTTATAGCTGTTTTGATACCTTCACGTTTTCTGAAACAGCAGCAAACTTGTTAAATCTCAATTCCAGTGTTTTCAGTGCAAAGCAGGCAAAAATCCAAGTTTAGGTTTTGATGATCGAAATTAATTCAATATTACAATAACTGATACTGCCGTCTTTCAGAAACATGTACATTAAGTGGTGGACAAACACATTCATACCTGGGAACATGTCTGTGTACTCCACTTACATGGATATGAATCTTGCTCATTCTATGCTGTTACATCTGTCCTTTCTTTCCGTAGTTTCCCTGTAACATCTGAAAACTGGTTGAAAATCCTATCCATTAAAAAAAAAAGACACACAATAGACACATCAGACAGACACATCACAAGGAAAAGTGTCTCCTGTTTGATATATCAGATTTCTGAAATCTTTATCAAAGTTCTCTGTGTCTGTTTTACGAAACATTTACCACTATGCCCTACCGCCACCACCACCACTAATCCCTTGTGCCATAATCCAGGGCGAGCAATCCTACAGAAGCCCAATTCAGATGTATTCCGACGAAGCCCAAAGAATGATGTACTAACCCACAAGTGGTGACACAGAGGGCATCAGGCTGCGCTGTCGTAAATCTACGGGACCATCAGACAGACAACACCGTTCACTAGCCACCTAATCTAAATGCTACAGGGCTACGTGTGTGAGCGCGGGTCTGTCACTGGGGTTATCAAGTGGTCTCCTCCTATCACAGATGTTTCGTTGATTTAGGCCCAGAAGGCCCAGAGCCAGCCGCCTCCAACGAAACAGAACTGTGGGCACTTATATTACTCTGTACTTAGGCTTATACCTAGCTCACAACATTACTCAGCAATGTCTAAAACACACCATTGGTCTCCACAACAATAGGCTAATGGGACAGCTGACCCTTCTGGCTGAACCGTATCAGCAAATAGTAATTGTGTGACAAAAAAATGCTCGCCCACCAAAATATCAACATGCTAACAAAACAATATGTACCAGCAAACATACTATCAAAAAAAAAAAGCTAAAGCTAACACACCAATTTACCAACATGCTAACAACACACCAGCAAACATTCCCTACCCTATGACACTCAAAGGTACCTACTTGAGCCACTTTGTGTCCAAGTCAGTACATTTTCCTCTCAGCCACAGCCACTCACTGGTTCCCACTGCTGCCTCAGACATAGCCTTGACTTCCTGCTTTAAGCCCCGCCCCTGAATGCTTGGTTCACCTAGTAGTGTTAGGATGACTTCGCTACCCTCCAGTCTCCATGGGGCACACACTAGCTTTCCTACTCCACCTCCACTGCCAACTCAGTACACCTAAGCATTTTCCTTTCATATGCCTCATCTACCGCGTCCTCCCATGGCACCGCTCGCTTCACAAAATATACAATCCGTTGTGCCTCCGACCACAACAAGTCTAGCGTTAAGGTAGTGCTCACTATCCCACAGGATTATCAACTGTCTCCCCAAATCGACTGCCATTTGTCAATCCCTGCCCACCCTTAGCTGCCCTACAAAATGCCTGCCCGTAAGTGTTTCGCTCCTAATTTTTCTCCTTCACAGAGAAAACCAAATTTAATATCTTTCTAGCAGTGGATAAATTAGTTTCTAACCATTTGTTCTCAGTATGTCAACACGCAAAAGGACTAATAAGTGTTTGGTGTGCAAACAGAGGTTTTCGAGGTAAAACAAATTGGGATGCTTTCGGTTTCCATCAGCAAAGTCAGAGCAGGCAGAAAAAGAGAGGCCTGGGTGGAGCAATCAAGGGCTGCTGGCTGATTCACACTGGAACTGGGAAAGACTGGCAGCTATTAAATCATACTCTGTCACAAGCAGATAATTTACTTACTTTTCTCACAGATTGTAGGTAAAACAAACTTAGCTATGTCTGCTTTAGCCATGCTATCGTGTTGGCTACATTAGCTACGACTCATGTTAGCTCCCATGTTAACAGAATGCCACCTAACCTAAACTATTTGAACGACTAAATATTATTAGGTTTACTCAGCTATGTTAGTTAGGTTAAGTGGCATTCAGTAAACATGGTAGCTAATGTGAGTCGTAGCTAATGCAGCTAACACCAATAGGATGGCTAAAGCAGACATAGGTAATGTAGCGATGGTACCACTTAGCTACAATCTGAGACAAAAAATTGTAAATTAGAGTAGTTAGGCCTGAACATAAGGGACAGGCAGAGTCCTCACCTACCCACTGACTTTTTGGGGAGATGGGAGCACATCATAGGTAGGTTTGCCTCCATAAAACACAAAAAAAAAAAAACTACAAATACTGCATTATCATCTGGGCTCTCGGGCTCTGGTCTCTCTGCTGTCTACACAAGCTATATAGAAGTTATGATTCTCTTCACTTGGTAGCCATTAAGTTGCCACAACTGTTGGGTTTCAGAACGCTTTCTTTTAACAGTGTACTCTACCATGGGAAAAAAAAATGGAAAAACAGAAAAAAAATAATTATGGCTGAAACTGAGTGGCAGAATGTGGTGCAAGAGTCGGGTGCATTTCTGCAGCCAATGCAAAAAAAACGACTTTGGCAGAACAACATTTGAAACATTTTACGGTAAAATGCTCCTCCCACCTGTCTTTGAGCAACGAGCAATACTTGTTGAGTTTATGTCATATCACATCTTGGGTATACGTTCCCCTATTATCAAAACATGCTTTGTGGGCACTTTGCCCATTAGGCTGCAATCATCACTATGCATGGAGAGCAAACGTAGTTTAAAAACACATGATGTTGTCAAGTCATCAAACCATAGACAATCCACTGCTCCTTGAGATTGTTATTTTAATCATAGTCAGTATAAAGACATATCCATGGCCTTTGTGTAAGGAATGTAAATTTAAAGAGCATTTGAAAGGTTTACACGACTCACACCAAACTGTATCGGCATTTCAGATTATCTTGTCTTCTTGTAATGTCACAATTCTGTCCCTCTATGTTTCTACCCATAGACACTTCACTTAAAAGTGTGCATGCGTTTGTCGCAAGACCCTATACAGCCACTTCACTGTTTGAGCCTGGAAACATCAAAGTTGTAAAATCTTCTGAATATTTCATGTGAACCACACACTTGTCGTTGGTGTGAGAAAGTTCAAGTTGCACTGGTGTGCGTATCTTGGGTTCGGCATACGAACAGCCTGCTCTTGGCCGGCTTTGTTTGTATCTGGTGGCTAAGCGATGACACACGCTGGATGTCGGACATCGGGAGTAAGTGTAGTTGACTAGTAACTCAAGCCTGATAATCCTGTGCGGCGCAGTGAGGGAAAGTCTGCTAAACTTTCCGAAAGCTTGTCTGTTACGTGGCCTACAGGTCCTACAGGAATGAGGTGAGAAACAGCTGTCTCATGTCGCCTCGAAAAAGAGTGTTTTGTTTCAGAGTAACAGATCGAGTAAGAGAGAGAGAACAGTTAAAGAGAGAGAGGAGCGAGGACCAGGGAGGCAGGCAAGGCATGCATGCAAGTGTGTAACTGAGTTCTGGCTGGATTAGGCCTGCTTGTTATGGATAAGGGGAGGCAAGGGGACAGGGAAT
>OOFE01027726.1:3672-17209 GCA_900323365.1 Monocentris japonica | reverse complement strand
ACAGTAAGTATGTGAGAGGATTTCAAATAATATTTTACCTAGGTCTACTATATTCCCCTCACAAGTGTGGTGAAAATATATATTTGAAAACTGTTTCAAACATTTGAATGGTTTCAAAAGTATGAGGTGTTCTTGATTAAACTTTTCCAATAAACTGTTTTGTTTGTTATTTCAATCATGTCTGCCAAAAATAGCAAGTCATACAAACAAAGCACAGCCAAAAAGCAACATGGAATTAAAGAACAGGGACATACTGTAGGTGAGGCATTATCCACGACAGCAAAAGGATCCGTGCTAGTATTTAGCATTTATGCTAGCAGCTAGAAGCCTTTGGCTTGCAATTGTACTCTCAAGCGTGACATAATTTTGGGATTCCAGATCCCGCCCCCGTTCAGTGTAATGTGAAAATGAACATAGGTGTAAAATTATTGCAAGTGCACTTCCAATGCAAATATTGACTATTGTGCATTTCTTTACTTGTTGAGGTGATTCTGATGGGTTTTGAAGGTGCAATGAAAAAATACTTTGTTTAGCATTCCAGCATTTGTCCTATTTGCACCATGGTTGTTTTTTTTAAATTCAGTAATATGTTAAAATGTGTAATATCTTACACATTTCTCTTATCTTAAACTGTGTCATATGTCATATCTATTTATTTCACCCATTTTAAGAAAATAACCAAAAAATCCCATTCATTTGTGCCATAGGCAGAAAAAAAATGGATCTGGACGGAATCTGAAAGCCCCAAAATGACAACAACACTTGAGAGAACTATGGTGGCCATGAGTGATGGGAGGAGAGGAGAGGAGAGGAGTGGATAAAAGAAGAGAAGAGAGGAAAAGAAAGGATAAAAAAGTAGGAGAAGAGAAGAGAAGAGAAGAGAAGAGAAGAGAAGAGAAGAGAAGAGAAGAGAAGAGTGGAGGTATACCTCTGTTGTTCTATTCACCATCATCTAGAAGGGAAAGGGGGAAGGGGGAGCAGCAGGGTAAGAGAGAGGAAAGAATAGAGGGAGGAGGAGGAGACAATGGGGTGGTTAGTGCACCACAACAACAACAACAATGACAACGACAACAACAACGACAACAATGACAACAACAACACCAAAACCACTATGGTTGCACCAAGCTGTAGGATGGGTATGTGGGTAGGTGGCCATAGATCAATTTAAAGAACCAACAGCCACCAAGGCCACCAGACAGGGGTACGCACAACTGGATGGTACAACTCTCCCTTACAGTCTGTATAGCTGTTGTTCATTCTATACAAAGTCAAAATGTGTGGTAAATGTATCTGCATTATCTTGTAACTAAGAATGATATGAAAAATTGCAGCTTCCCCTAAGCAGCAATAAGGAAGTACCTTTTACCTACGAAAACACTACTTTTGTCAAATATTCACAGTAAACACTTTTTTCCCACAAAAAAACATACTCTGGTACTGTAACGCTTTGGGAATATATACCACCAAAAAGCACCATCGAGTTCACAACAAAAGCAGCACAATATGTCAACTAAAACAAAAGAAGCTAAACAAAAACACTGCAGGGGATGATGGGTACTGAAGTCCTGCCTGCCTTACAGTAAGTAAGCTCAGGTCATGTACGGTACCTTGGACTCCACGTCAGCGTTGTGGTCATTCTGAAGGAGGAGGGCGGCGGCCTTGGTGTCATCTTTCCGTGCAGCGATGTGGAGCGCTGGGAGGCGCACCTTCCCCTTGGTGTCGTTTTCCAATAGGAGGGAGACCACCTGATCATGGCCCTGCTGTAACGCCACTGCCAGAGGAGTAAAACCATCCTAAAGACAAGAAAATAAAAAAGAAAATCACTTGCTTTATTACAATACTGGAAGTGGTAGAGGGGCGGTTGTCCTGTAAATGCACATGGGCCATTCGGGTACTCACCAGGTACCTGCTGGTAACAACCAACTCACTAGCTGGTACCAACAGCTACACAGACAAACAAGACATTGAGCCAGCGTTTCTAAAATATATTTCCATTATGTCAAGAACATTTAGATTGAAATTTGTATGTGATTCTTTGTGATTTATTTAGATTGCAATTAGCTAACTTAGTCTGGTAAACAAACAAGCTTTGTACTTAGCTAGCTACTATCAAGCTAATTACTTAAGTACGTCTAGCTAGCTAAACTTTAGCAGCTAACGTTACTGTAATTTCCCCCTCTTAATGTAAAAGTCACTCCACTGTTATGTAATGTTTTATTTTGTTAGTATTTTTAATATCAATTCATCTTTTCAAAATGCTGTCACTAAAGGCAAATGTGTTTTTTTCCCCTTTCAGGAGTCTTACATCACCAATAGCCTAATTTATTGCGACTTGGTTGTATATTAAATACTACATGTAGTCAACAGGTACACGTATCTCCAGTACGTCTGACTAAAAGTTGAATTTAAGCAGTAAGCAAGATATAAATTAAATCTAATTTACCAGAATGTTATTGCTGGATTATAGACGACTGCAATGTCTCTCTCTCTCACACACACAAGGACGCACACCCACTTGGACACATACAAACCAAACCATGCATGCATACACACAGACACATCCCTAATTCAGTGTGCGTTTTGTCAATAGTGAGAATAATCTGCTTTTAAAAAATAACCTGTTGATATCTTCTGTCATTCCTTGAACAATTTTCATTTACAGGGGAAGCATCCATTTACTGATCATAACAATGAAATGTAGCAAGAAGTCACACACATTAAACTATTCTTACCATAGTTATAGTTTGTGACTATCAGAAGACCATCTAAATAGCCTGTGAAGGTGGGGCCATTCCACAGGTCTCCTCTCAACCCAGGAGACACAGCTGCCGCCAATCTCCTCCTGATGAGCCCCAGCAGCTGTCCCCACTCACCTCGCAGCCTCAAAAGGGCTGCTGAGTCCAGAGTTTGGTGAGCTACCAAGAAGAGTACTCGTGTCTCCCTGGTGCGCCATAGTTATTCCCTCAGACATGACAGAGGGTGAGTAAACGAGGCTGCCAGACACCCTGTGACCACCTCCGCCTCTCCCCTGAGGTCCAGCCCCACTTTACGCGCCAGACACCCCTGTCACCGCTGCACTCCTCACAGCCACCCAGGTTTCCACTAATAAAACACCCTGAAAAGCGCTTTGTGCACCATACCACTGCTGTGTATGTCTGTCTATGCCTGTCGGTGTATACCCACGCCACATAAACTCTTATTTTTATATATCACTGATATTTTTATATTCTGTTTGATTCGGGACATCACTGTCACTATCACTATCACACCAACAACAAGCACAGGTTATTCTAATAACCATTTAAAATTTTGCATTTTAGACATTTAGCAAATCTTACAATTGAGTGAGCGAGTAGGAGTTCTGTGTCTTGATGAAGGACACATCTACAGGAAACTTGGCTATAACAGGATGGTCTCTCTAACCACTAGGCCACCCTGCTGCTCCATTATTTAGCTGTTTGTGGAATAAATCTGCTCTTCTTTGACAGATTTTCTAATGCTTTATGGTGTCACGCTGCAACTACTGTAGGAGGCAAGACACAGGAAACCACATACGGACACATGCACAGTATAGTAAATAAGACACAGCAGTGGCTAGCAGCAGCAGTATGTATGAATCATCAAAGAAATGGGAGGAATTCTCAAGTGGAACAACACAAGGATGTGTGTATTTGTGTGTAACTATGTTTATACGCGAGTATGTGTTTACAGAGGACGCCGACTGAGTGTCTGGATAAAACCAGCGCAGACATCAAAGCACCACTTCCCCTCGGAGACCAAAAGACCCTGTAGGCCGAAAACACATACACAAACTTGCACAGGCGAGCACGTCTACACACATACAAACACAAACACACCCGTCTTAGCACATCAGCATTTTCAGAAATTTCCAAAGTTCTAAGCCATCCCAAAGCCCTACCCTCTGTATTCATCTGTCTCGTTATGGATTCAGGAAAAGACACCCAGTCAGCCTAATCTCCTAAAAATACCTTGATAGGGAGAGATAAACAACAGCAAAGAAAAAGATGAGGAAAAATCTTCTAAAGCCTAGCAATAGTAATACATCTAAATGAGACAAAATGTAACACTAGAGGACAGGAAGATAGATTTGTTTGACCAACCACCTTCATAGTAATGGGACTACTACATGTGACATAAAACAAAAATCATACAACAGCCACCAAAGCCCCTGCTGTACTCATGCTGCACTTTTGCTCCAAACCCAAGATAAAATAATGTAGGTGAATCTGGATACTAATGCAGAATAGGTTGGGGTCATTGTGGTACTTCTACGATCAAAATGTGTACATTATTTCGGTCTACTGCCCATTTTTAAAACATTTGATTATTCAATTGAGACAATGAAATTGAATTCCAAGAATATAATCAAATCTATATATTTAAGCTGAATGATTAAAACATATACAACAATTTTCAATTTGCATTATTGCATTTGCTTCTGGCCACTGCAACATACTGCCGTTTTTTATACATTTGGCAACACAGCTCCTTCCTGGCCCGTACATTTACATTTATATGTAGGAATTTAGCTGACGTTTTATCCAAAGAGACTTACTGTACAGTTAGTGAGCAGGCAAAGGTTCAGTGGCTTGCTTAAGTCACTTTGGTCAGGACACAAGGTTGTTGATGGACAAATTGGCTGTTGAGGGGATCATGTGACTTTTTTTGTGGGATGGTGTCTCTTATCACTAGACTACCGTGGCACCCAATATAATGTGAATGCCTATTGGATATCACAGAGTTCATATTTTGTAGCAGCTGAGGGTGAGGGTAATTGTGGTTTAGATTCCATACCTGCCCCTGTTTTGGTTTTGTATCTACAGTGGTGCAGGCTATAGGACTAAAACTGTTATTATTATTGTTAGCATTGGCCTTATACTTGTGATGGAGGGAGATTTGGTTAAAATAGGATGTCACACATAGTGTTGCAGTGGTGTCAATTGGCTGTTTGCCCGTACTACTGTCGATAATGGATTATTCTGACATAGTCACTGCATAACGGTTGGTCAGACCACAGATGTCGGACTCCTGTGAGGTCACTGGCTCCTCCCACTCAAGGAAGTTGGAGACAGCCAAGGTCACTTTGAATAGCTACATCATCAGCCTGCTCTCCCTCCCTACCTTTCTCACTCTCTCATCCTTTCTCTCACCTGTTTCTGTCCTCTCATTCCTCTCATTTTTTCCTCCTGTTTGTCTGTTTCTGTTTCTCTCTCTCAATAGTTGAATCTATGTAAAGAATTACTTTTTAATTTAATTTTATTTTTTTCCCAAAAGCACCCCCCCCAATAACCAAGTGTCAGTATAATAAATGGTAACTTCATAGGTTATTCACCTTTCATTGACACTGAGGGCAAATATGTATTTACCATTTGCAACAAGGAATCCATTGGGTCAGGAGGAGGCTAAATGACACAACTGCTGATGAAGGGCTGCAGTGAAGGGTAGCTATTAGAAACTATTATATGCATGTGTGAGTGTGTGTGTGTGTGTATCTACCTCAGTAGCGATGCTCTGACTGGAGCCGTTGTCCAGTAGGAACTGCACCACGTCCATGTGATTCTCCTGTGCTGCCATGTACAGCGGAGTGAAGCCATTCTGAAATGCAACAAAACTCTGAATCAGAGCTGGAATGTCCCAAGGTCATTTACAGTCCAGGAACTTGACAGTGCAGTAATGCCATTCTGGGGTGAATGAGAATTAAAATCAAAATCAGAAACTTTCTACATGACCTAGACCTGTAAACAATATAATAATACAGATAAGATTGATTCACAATGTATCACAAAACAGCAAGAATCACAAAATTATCATGAAATCAACACTAGCCACCAGCGAAAATGATGGTTAGTTTTGACTGCGCTGTTAAGTTTGTCTAGCCTACCAGCCACTTTCATCCATCTGACTTTCAGAGGTCTTACTCTCTTCAAAAAGTGCTATTTGACAGTGAAAGAGGCTGGTGAATATTGGAACAGTGAATGAAATGAACATCATAACTGGGCTTTGACATTTTTCACAGAAACGGATAAGAAACATGTCTAACTTCTGTGACATGTTGAACTGCTTGACATTCTAAACTAATTTGCTCTGCCTGTAATATGTTACAATATAGACACATAAAGGAAATCTAGAATAGAGAATTCACAATACCTTTCTAACTTCAATAAAAAAGATGTGTGTGTGTGTGTACATGGGTGTGCAGAATGTCTGGGCATGTTTGTGTGTGCATGTGGAGTGCATGCTGTCAAATGTGTGCATGCCTCACACCTGATAATGACGTAGATAACAGCTGTTCTGGAGCTGAAGCTCAAGAGGGCTGTGTGTGTGTGTGTGTTTGTGTGTGTGTGTTGCAGCCCTGGAACGCAGATCATAAACAGGTATCCATAGCAACACAAGATCCCAAAAATCACTTCAGCACACAATCACAGCAAAGCACATCCTCCTCTCCTGTTAGCACTGAACACTCTAGAGTCGCTCTATTTTACACTCTATTTTACTGCACACACTCTTCAGGTGGGCTTCATTTTAACTTCACATTTTTGTGTGTAATTGTAAGTATAAGTGAGACCAACCGAATGCAATTGACCACAACTGAAGTAACGCTAACTTTTCTGTGATCCTTGATGCTTTTGAAGATGCACGTTTTTAACGTGTCTTAAAATTGTCCTATGAACTAAATTAAAACTTGTGGCCTTTGAGTAACGCAAAAATAGGAATATTGCTTGCAAGAAAAGTTGAGTGCTTCTTCTGTTTTGTTTCAAATATTTAAGACATAGTTAGCTGTTTTTTGGTCGATGCATGTCTGGCACTGTAATGAAAATCTTAAAATAAATCCAAGAGTGAAATATGGTATGTGTAACACAGAGATATGTATATTGTATTTAGAGGAGTGTATTTTGCAGTCAAGGACAAGCCCACACACACACACACACAGATATGGGCCAGCCTATACAGCATCAGTCATGCTAGCCACGTAACAATGCAGCTGGAGAAACAGCCGTGGGTTTCACACACACAGACATAGACACTGACAAGGACATACACACTCACACACACAAGACAAACAGATATAATACAGACATATTGAGTTACACAAAATATACTAACACACGTGGACAATGGGACCTCACATACAAAGCAAAGGGATGGTGTCATGGACGGAAATACCACTCTTCATGTTCATACTTAGTGTTGTATGGGTGTAAATTCCATTATGTGATGTATCGATTGTCCCTGCCATCTGCTTTCCTCAATAGAATCAGAATCATGCCTAACTGAAGACTTACAAACTCTCATGGTAAGAATGTCGGATTTCTAAAGCCTGTTGACGTCATTCCGTGCTTCCAAAAATCAGTAGAATACCAAATAGTATACTTTGATTTCATACCAATCCCATAAAGCTTTCTTGATCTCTATTGGCATGCGGGAGAAGAGAAAGGGAAAGAGAGAGAGAGAAATAGAGCTTTGGCTGAGGCCCCCAGTGACATCATCATGGTTGCTGTGGTGACCAGACCATTATAGGTCAGACTTGTGTGTCTGTGTGTGTGTGTGTGTGTGCTGTGTCAGCAGCTCTGCACTGCAGCGCAGTCTGGCCCATATTCAACAGTCAGCACACACACCCACACACACATACAGTGCATTATTCTTGCATTCATTTTTGTTGGAATTCCATGTTCAAGTGTGTACTTTCATGCAAGTGTATATGTATGCAGGCATGTGTGTGTGTCTTACCTGAGACTGTGCGTTGACATTGGCTGCATTGGTGACCAGCTGCTTTACCACGTCTGTCTGTCCAGCCAGGGAGGCTATGTGGAGGGCTGTGTTCCCTTTCTGTTACAGAAAAACAATCACATATTAGACTCTTTGAATTATCACAAAACAATACATTAGTTTGCCTGTCAATTTATCTGTTAATGTGCATGTCTGTCTGTCTGTGCGGAGGACTGGGTTTCTTACTGTAACACAAAAAGTTGTCTGGTCTTCTTTAACAATGAATAGGGAAATGCCTTGCAATATATTTATCTATAAGGCTCTAGTCATGTTAAGTCAGGGTGGACCAGATGGGGAGCTTGGAGGCGCTGCAACCCAGCCTAAAAAATGCCATTAGCATTGCTTTCAATGGAAACAATTTGTGTCACATGATCTATGGAATTACATTAGGATTGGTTTCACTGAGGAGTTTTAATGTCACATGGACTAAATGCTGTTTTAAGAAATTGAATCAATATTTGTATCAATGGATAGTTTTAGTACCATATGATTTGAATGCTGTTTCACATTAGTATCGGTTTCAGTGGAGAGTTTCAGTGTCACATGGTTTAAATACTGTTACAGAGGCATGTCCAACCAGCCAAGGAAGATTTCTGGGGGAAATACTGATGTGTACGCCTGGCAGTGAATTTCCTTTCACTAAATCAGTCCACCTTAATGTTCTGCGAACACACAGCCATTCATTTCCTTTAGTGCTGCTTTAGCAATGTGCCTTTGGGAAGGTGCTGAAGCAGCAAAGCGTGTGTGTATGGTATGTGTGCGTGTGTGTGTGTGTGTGTGTGTGTGTGTGTATTCATGCATACACTGTGCGTATGTGAGTGTGTGTGTACGCTTTTTGATTGAAGAGAAGAGGCAGTCCTTTCCTGTCTTTTACCAATCAGAGATGTTCCCAGAGGGACATACCTTAGTAGCTGCGTCCACATTGGCCCCCTGCTTGATGAGCTCAGCCACCACCTCCACATGGCCCTCCTTAGAGGCCAGATGAAGAGCATTCAGACCATTCTGGAGAGCGAGAGAGAGACAGAGAGAGAGACAGAGAGAGAGAGAGACAGAAAGATTAGTTATCCAAATCAAGAAACCCACTATGAATTTATCTTCAATCATTTCTAATAAAATTCTATCCTATACTTTGACTGTACTATATTGTCTTGCTGCCTTGCAAGGGGGTAGAGCTACCTAGCTGCAGATGATGATGACCAACCCAGTCTTGGAGTAGTTAAGGGGTCTACTCTATTCTACTGGCTTTAATAATTTATGCATTGAAGAAATAATTTACATCATTTTCATATAAATAAATGTCAATTTTGCCACTCTCTATCACCGATTGATATACCACAATAGTAATTCAACTTACACCCAGTTCATGAAACCTTTTATTTTTGCTGTTCTAAACTAAGCAAGGAACACTGGATGCAACATTGTCACAGATCTTATGTTTTTTTTAGTGAGCAATGGTTTCCACCTCGCTCCACTGCATTGAATCCCATTTGTCTTTCAGATCATGAATCATGAATACTGACTGCCAAGGCATGAGAGGCTACCACATGAGGCTGCAATTTTGTGTGTGCTGCTGGCTGTACATTAGTACGCTTACCTGGTTGCAGATGTTGATGTCCACCCCATTCTTCAGGTAGTCCAGAGCTTTTTCAAGGTTCCCTGCCCTTGCTGCCCGCAGATAGCTTGCATTTACATCCGTCTGCAGACAGAGAGAGGAGAAGAGAGAGAGAAGGAGAATGGTTAGCCATGTTAGCCTTATAGTATGAGTATGAGCTGGCGAGAAAGGTTGTTACAGGTCTACACCAAAACCTGGGCAAGAAATACAAATTCAAATGTGGTGGATCCACAGAATAAATGGATGCACGAATGCAGTGAGGGCCTTTAGGCCTGTCTTTGTGAATATGGACATTACTGTTGGTTGCTCAGTCATCCACGAAAAGGGAATGGCCTGGTTGGTTCCTTCCAGGATGATACTGGTTTGGTAGAGTGTCTACCAGGTGATTTGGCATTCTGGAGATACGCCAAGATACTGCAGAGTTCCCATTAGTGGACTGAAGTATGAGGCTATTAGCTATGTTATAATGTCATAGCTTTCCTTACAAATGCCTACAATGTGAGATATGCTCACATTGACCCTGGAGGCTTGTGTGTTAATAGCTGGAAAAATAGGGCAAGTTGTATTAGGCAAGCCCTCAAAGGGCCCCCAAAAGCTGGTTGAGTACCATGAAAAAAATATTTTCAAATTGTCGGTCTGAGGGAGAAAGAAACCAAGCCTATAGCCAAGTGCTTTACCATAATGCTTTGATAAGAGTGTCTGCTTGGAGCTAATATATCGTTTAATATAATGCAGACACAGTGAGATGTCATTACGTTATTATACTAAATGCATCATAACATTGAGAGGGAGAAAAAATGGAATGGAGAGAGGCTTGGTTCAGTTGTTTCCACTTAGTTAATTCACCTAGTGTATTTTCTTCACAACTTAAAACTGTAAAAACAGTGTGAGCCCTTACAAAAAAGTCACATTGTCACGGCCTTGCCTCCAGCCCTTTCCTTGTGTTTCCTGTGTCCTCCCTCCCCCTTGTGTCTCCTATGTGTCCCTGTTTGTCTCTCTCTCTGTGTTTGTCTGTGAGGTGGGCGTGGCGCCCCGTACACTTCCCTGGCTCCCTGATTGCTGTCCAGCCTACTCACCTGCTTCCAGCCCCACACCTGCTATCCATCTACTCATCCACACTGTAGTATATCTACCCCGGCTCCTCAGTCACTCATCGCCAGATCGTTGTTTCAGACTTTGTGGTTAGCTCACATCTCCAGCCCCTTGAATTGTGTATTCAAGTGATATCTCTTGTGTGTGATTTTTGCCTCACCTCTGACTGTTTCCCTGTGCTACAGGATCATCGCTTGCCTGCCTACCTGCCTACTCATCTCCCTGCCTGCCATTCAGCTATCCGGATCCTTGCTTGCCCGCCTGCCTGCCTATCCATTCCCCTGCATGCCGTTCAGCTATCCGGTCAGCTCAGCCACGCTCACATCCAGCCCTCGTTCTTACTTCGCCATGCTCCATCCACCATCAGCACCCCCTTTCCCCCTCTGCCTCCGTCTACCGGACTCTCCCCACTTCCACCCCCATTCCCTGGCATCCCTACCAATAAACCTCCTCTTATTCATTCTTACCCTGAGTCTGAGTGCTGCATTTGGGTCCCCCCTGTTGATCGTAACACACATGTGAAATTACAGATGTGAATTTAAAGCTTTTTGGACATATCTTGGTTTTTACATGTGAATAATATTTATTCACGTTTAATCCAAAATCCCAAATCCAAAAGTTTATACTTAAGATTGTTCACCAACTACAAAACTAACGTGTCCAAAAAGCAGTTGTGATTTGAATTCACATATGTATTTTCACAACGTTTTCAAGGGAGAAGATGATATCCAGCCCATCAAAAATACTGAACTTGAGGATGAATGTTCTGTCATTCACAAATAAAATGCAGTTCTTTTCTTTACTGATTGAGAAAAGAACTGAACTGATTGAATGGACAGTGGCCTGACCCCAGAGCTGAAGGGAAGTTGGCCAATGGACCAACTGGGGTCTGCATCCAGAATTTGTTCATACACATGGTATTGAATTTTCAGGGGAGGTAGTGCATTTGGGAGAATCACACCCATATACTGCCACACATGGACACACCGTGCATATACGCCAGAATCAGCGGTTGAACACGAACAGCAAGCGTCTTGCTCAGGGGTACAGAAAAAAGGCAATAAATGTGCACAAACAATATAAGAACAACAAACAACAACAAAAGGAACAAAACAATTTAAAGTTAGCCTGCATGATTATACTGTCATAACTGGTATTTATTGACTTCATAACGAGAGGAAAGCAAACATACCATTACCAATTTAGGCTATATGGTGAAATACAGCAGATGAGTGAAATCTGCATGACGACAGGGCACTGAATATGCTGTGTGTGCAGCATGTGTGTGTGTGTGTGTGTGTGTGTATGTGAAGACTTCAGGGCGTGGCTGAGCCCTGTGGGAGTGGGTTAATGCAGGGTGTTTGTAGAGAGACTGTGTGTGTGTGTGTGTGTGTGTGAATCAGTGGAGGAGTGGGGTGGGGAAGTGGCCATGTGGGTAGAGAGAGAATGTGGGTTATTTATCAGAGAGAGTGAAGAAGGGAGGAGAAGACTGGAGAAGAGGGGGCACATAGAGAGAGACAGCGACAGACAGACAGACAGGCAGATAGACAGGGTGTGTCTCAGATTTCAGTGCAGTGCTGTAGTACAGTTTACCACACCCTTGTAGTCACACACATATACATGCAGTACACAGGAGAAGCACTCTCCAGTTGCTCGTGTGCACATTAACCCAGCATGATCTCTTGCACACACACACACACACACACACCTGACACCGTAATGTTAGTAACAGGCTGAGAAGGAGTATCAGAGGCAACTTGCTTTCAGCTCCCTGTGCTCGAAACCAGTTCATTTTCATTGTTAAGTAACATGAAACTGTATGTGGGTGCTCAAATTATTCTGGAGAAATTAATGGAAGCTAATGGCTAATGCATTCATTTAGGATTTAATTTGATTTTTTTTCTGAAGCTATTTGATATGTTATGTATTCATAGCATTTCACAGTCACCACAGTCACCACAGTTTGGGTCTTGTGAAAAATTATTGAAATTGAAGGAGTGTGGAGCTGTCTTAGGCCTCCAGTGTTTCTGTTTTAACTTTCTGGACCTTACTTTTATTACTAAACAATACAAGCCAAAACTTTTGTCATTGGCTGAAATTAATGAGAAATGATCCAAACATAGGTTACAAGGTGCTCATTGCACCATGATATTTGTTATTGTACAGATTACTAGCTAAAGCTGAGCGCTGAGCTCATTTCCCACTCACTGAATGGAGCTTATCTGAGTTCACCATCACATACACACACACACACACACACACACACACACACACACACAAGCACACGCGATTTAGGGTGTGTTTCTGGTGTCAGCATCAATTCCCTAGGACAGAGACGAGAGGCTTACCGGACGCCAGGCAGGGGGACCATGACATCACACACAAACACACACACACACACACACACACACACACACACACACACACACTGTTAATGTGGGCCTATGTACTGTATGGGGCTGCAGACTGTTGCCTCCATTGGGTTACGACAGCCTGGTTGACAATACAATGTCTTCATAGGTCCTGTCCTCTCTCTCTCTCTCTCTCTCTAAAGTTTACCTTACTTTTAAAAGGAAGCCCCTGATGACTTGAGATAGTCACATGCTCTGTTAGCAGTCGCTCCTTCAGCAGTTCCTTGGTATTATTATTAGTAGCAGCTGTAGTATAGTCACCTTCCTTGGCAACACTGATGACCAGGGAACAGAGAGAGAGAGAGTATGTTTACATGCACACCGATAGTACTGGGAGTGATCGGGTTGAGGTCATATTTCCAATACGTTTCAATTTGTTCTCACAAGAACAGCCGCCTGGCACCGAAATCCAATAAAACGGTTGAGGTTAGGTTATTAAAACAACTTCAAGGTTTCAGGTTACAGCTAAAACTCTGGTTAAGGGGCGTGGCTAAACGAGAAAAAACTGAAAATGAAAACTTTACTCGCCGTAGAAAACGTCTTTGCATGGATCAGGACGGAGAGAGGAAGGGAACAACGAGAGGGAAATAGATAGATCGCAAAAGAGGAAAAGAGAAAGTGACAGTGTCTTCAA
>OOFE01027725.1:0-19245 GCA_900323365.1 Monocentris japonica | reverse complement strand
GCTACATCTACTTGACAGTAAGCATCAATAGAAGGAGTGGGTATAGGACGGTTGCAGTGCATCTTTCCCCCCCATTTCATGAAAATGGAAATAACTGACTCAGCTGGCCCACATCTGCGTACGTTCCTACAGAAGCCACATCATTACCCTAAAGCGGGTACTGGTGCAGAATCTCTTCCCTAGCTTTCCTTTGGCTAAATGTTTTTCACCACAACCAAGACAAATGTCACATATTTCTGTGACTCAGCCATAGAGTCAAATGTCGCTGAGCTGTTGGGCCAGCCTTGGACATGTGGGTGACAAATGCAATGTCTCTGAATAATTAAGACTCATACAAGACGATGAATAAGGAGTACGATGCCATCCCCTGGCAACTGCTGGAATAGATACTCTAGAGCAGGGGCCTGACTCTAGAGTAGAGACAAAGCAAGGTTAGTGGGTTAGCGAGCTAACTTCGGGCTTGACCCTGGCTTTTCAGTCTCATGACAGAGGCTCACTTTATAGCGGTGTAGCTGTTGTGGTTGTTACAAATTTACACTTTGTAATTACTGAACAGTCTAGAATTAAATTTCCCACCCTCAGAATCTGTGGATCAACACAAATTAATAGCACACATTGGTTTTCATTTCAGCCTTGACAGTTTTCCACCATTTTGAATTTTGTGCAAAAAAAACCAAGACTGTCACCGAAATGTTCAATCTTTGAATTGCAGAACTTTTGTCAAATGATTTGCCCCATGGTCATCTGAGAGAACAAACATTCACATGCATGAGAGAAAATTAATTTTCCACATGTTGATGTATGATTACGTGACTACGTGTTGAATACATAGACTCTGCTAGCTGCTGGGGTAATGTCACTTCGTGGAGGGTAACATCCCATCAAGCTCAATATTGGAGAAAAAAAGTTAACAGTTACCATCAGTTGTTGAGTCCATATCAGGTTTTTGTCAAACAGCTTTATTTTAGGTCAGACTACCCCGTTGCCTGTCTAGCAGGTGATGTCTGTCTCACACAAGTGGATGAGGAAAAAAAGGCTTGTGGCGCGGCTGAGTGAGAGGAGTCTCTGATGCGACAGAGATCGATTTGGATCAATTTCTATACATTGCCAGCCGTGCTGATATTGTGGTAGTGCGCCACAGATGAGAAAAATGATTTAAGTTGAAAATGCATTCAGCCTAAACACAGAGCATTCCTGATTATCTCCCCAGGGCCTTCCTCAGCTGTGCTCATTTGTCCTATTTCAGCGTCTTGTGCTCCTATGGGTGATGCACTGCAACCCGATCTTTGTTCAGGTTTTTTCATGACTTTGAGGATGCATAAAACAATTTAAAATGTTCCATACGCTTTAAAAGCTACATTTAAATTGAAACCCCCGATACATCAGGGATCAGGATTCCAATTAAATTCCCCCCTATAAATCTGGATCAGCGACATATGTGAAGATGACTGGTTGACAGGAGGATGTACAGTAATGCAGTGTGCCCTCACCAGATAGAGCAGGAATGTGTGCAGGCCGGTCCCAAGGCCTACTGAGGACAGGATTCCAAGGCCTACCCAGTAGGCACACCATAGGAACCTCTTCTCCAGGTACTGGACATACTGCAGGGGAGAAAGTAAAGAACAACAGATGAGGAGGAGGGTGGCATCAGACAGGGTTATTATAGTTTTATGATTTTAATTAGTTTATATTTGTATTTTCTAGTTTTGTTTTGAATTTAAGTTTTAGTATTTCAACAGCCATGCCTGTTTAGGTGTCAGTGTGAGAAAAAAAAAGTGGCAAAATGACAGAAAATTGCTTTGGATGATCACAGTATATTGATATTTGATATTTAGTATGAATTCTCTGTCCATTGCTGTCATAGTATGGTTATGGTCAAACACTAACAACACTAAAAAGAATAAATGCTTATTTAACTTGGAGGCGTTTAAGCATCAAGTTTACCACTATAAATGTGGGCAATTTAGGAAGAGATTAAATGATCTATATTCTGTAATCAAACTCCACTGAACTGTGACAGAACACTGTACAAGGGAATTTGTCAACATAAACTAACGCAGGATAACATTCTGTCTAGTGGCTGTATAATCAAGGTTTACTTCAACCTTTCCTCTGGGAGTGTTTTTATGAGTGTATTAAGTGACTTAGCTTTAACCTTTAAACATCCTCAGAGTGAAAGAGCAACAGGGTTGACTATTAACATCACTAAGTAAACAAATCACTCATGCCTTACTTTCTGGTGAGTTCCCTCGGTGGAGTAGGCAATGAAGAAGAAAGAACACAACACCAAAAATAAGAACACAGTGCCTCGTCGTCGCCAAAGCCTGGACAGGAAGGCAGGGAAATAAAAATGTCGATAAGAAATCAAGCTTTGTTCCAAAACAAGCTACACATCATCTGAAACATGTGCACCATCCCCTAATTATTAATTGATTACTTTCACAAAACAAAACTAATTCTATTTAAACCCCATTGCTTGGAAACGGGAGGAATTTTGTAGTGTCCTTTCCTTATTGTTTTATTTTTTTAAATTACAGACAAATAATACATAAACAAGGGCTTATAAAGATCTGCAAGGATGTGTGTGCATGAAAACCTTTCTGTTCCATTAAAAGATTTAATTTAACCATTGTGGGATGGTAAGTTGTTTTCTGTTTCTCCCATTTTAGTTTTTCCAAATATAGTAAAATTGTTTTCTTGGCAATAGTTAGTAGTTAGGGCTACCAGTAGGGGTGTTGTGATTTGTTGTGATGATGTGTCAAGTTTACCCAAGTCACCAAGTGTACACAGGAGAAGGAGATACATTACATTAGTCATTTAGCAGACGCTTACAAAGGTGATAGTTGACACTATGTGGGGATCGAACTCACGACCCCGAGACTGAGAGTCTCATGCTCTACTGACTAAGCTGTCCGGGCCAGAATATACACTATTTGACTCCAGAAGTCGTGAAGTGGTGTTGATGCTGAGATCTTTTTCCCATTTATTTATTGAAAGAGGTACAGTGGAGTCAATGGAAGATAAGTCTTTATAACTTTGACAGATGTTTCAGAGGTCATTATTGGCCATCTTGTTTCTTACCTTAATTGTATGCTTTAAAAGGGTATATTTTAAGTATTACTCTTTCCCAACACCGTATTTTGGAATCAGCTGTTGGAAAGTAAAGGCCTATCCCTATGTAAGAAGCTGGACATGCTTCTTACATGGGTTCTGATCACTCAAGTTTTTCCCATCAATGTTATAGTCTTATTGTTTTCACACTTTGGGCACTGTGAAGCCCTGTGAAGCCCTTTGAGACTGTAACAGTGATTAAAGCAATACAAATAAAATGTGATTTGATTCAGTCTTCAATCCCTTCAAACCATACTCACTATCAACTTTAGCATTAAGCCTCTCAAAAGCCGGAGAAGCTATTTTAAAATGTTTTATGAAGTTTTTCTGCTTTACCAGTTAGTAAGCAGTTGAGTGACAGGAAAGACAAGAGAGAAGGAATTATATACAATCAAGGTCACAAGACGTGTTCAAACCTACTTGCCCCAGCCTGCAGAGCAACTAAGATTCAAAATCTTACTTTAATGTCCACTCCTTTAGCTTGATGAGGGTCTCCAGGAGGAAGTAATGTAGTGTGATGATGGGCCTCCTCCACAACACCAGGGACAGGCGCTCCTCCTTATCCTTCTGTCTCCTCTCTCTGACTGACGAGTCTGAAGGACATGAACAACTGCAATCACCCTGACTTGCTATAACATGTATAATTACAGCACTGAGCACATCCTATTGAATTGGTAATGATAAACACATGATACATGTGATAGCAGCAAGCCTGTGTCTGGCTTTGACTCATAAATCCCATGTTCTACCATAGGGAAAGCGGTTTTCAGGTTAAACTGGAAGGTGTTTGCATCTGTTTGCATTCATGTGTACACTCTGTACTGACAGAGACGGCAGTTATCGCTTTGGGCTCCATGAGTAATAACACAGCCTACAACTTTTAGAAATTAGTGTTCCATTCAATAATGCATCTTAAACCTTGGGAGTTTGGCAATACTCACCTGTAGAATTGCCATTCTGTTTGTCTTTAGCTCCTAAACGTTTCTGAGGCTGTTCACAGCTTGCTCCGTTGGCTGCCATGTCAATTACTGTTCAGTAAGCTAGGCAGTCTAAGGGAGAGAAAGGGACATTTCATATCGAGTAACACAGTTTCACAAACATTGTGTAATTCAGATAAGAGATGTAATCCTTATCATCAGCTTTTAAGCAATACCGTGTTGAACAATAAAGGCTGTCAATTCGACCAATCCGTCAATACACTGGCTAACAGACGTTACAATTGAGTGGTGACTAGTAACGTTAGAGGATAAATCAGACAAGAAGGCAGGAAATGGGGAGGAAAATATTACCCATTAGTTCACGCCAACAACGTAGGCTCTTAATTTATAACTTTTAATCTGAAGGTCAATTATCTGCAATAGGAGATGATGCCAAATGCGTGTGCAGCATCATCCTCCACATGCTAACCGGTTAGCTTACCCAACATGCTAAAGGCTAAGCTAAGTAGGTTGATATTAAAGCAAAATAAATTCAATAGTGGTCATACTTGTTGAAAGATGTACAAAAACCGTCTCTTGCCACTGAGTTGTTACAACAATGCAGAAAACACATGCTAAATCGGGAAAATAGATCGATGTTTGTAAAAATGAAATGACACTCGTACCTCCTTCCTGTTCTTCTTCACCCGGAAACAAACTTTACGTCATTTCTTTATATCTAAAATTAAAGTTCTGCTGCAGTTTCAGCCCTGCAGAATATCGGGATTTCTGAAAGAAAATCGTTGTTGATGGAATATAATGAACTGTGTATTTGTACAGACATGAAAGTCAATGAGAGCACAAAGCTAACATTTTTATTTCACTCTTATCGACGAGGGCATAATCAAGAGACTTTTATTATGAAATCTATATAAAAACGTAGTTCCAGAAGTAATTTATAGTAGCCCAATCCGAGGTTGCCAGATTTGCTAAGAAAATATGACTGTTGCAATATTGCACTGTACTATTGCAATCCGACATATTTTATTTATTTTTCACCAAAGGAATATAACAAATCTTAACAGTAGATTTCCAAGTGTGCACTCTGAGGAAAAACACAAAGTTTCCTTTCCTTCCTGTTTTATTCATATCATTTCTAGAGAATGTCGAATAAAGGAACAAATAAAGCCTTAGTAAGCATGTTTGTAGGAGCTGCTTCCAAACCTTAAGTGTCCTGTTCTACCACCATACGTTTTAGAGCACGAGAAGAACATAAGTATTTTTCATTTCAACACAATTTAAAATTACTAGTACAGACATTTGCCAAAATGTCTTTTAATTCCAAACAAGCCCAAGACAATGTCAGCTGAATTCATCTAACTGGAGTCAAATATTGACTAACCACTGAGATCCAATCTTTCCCATTTGTACTTGCTACATGGAAGCGTCCTCAATTAATCAATTCTGCAATTGTTTTGGTGTAGTAGAGAACACTGATAATGAAATCAAAAGGCCCTTAGCACAAGAGAACATGAAAAAACCAAGTGCAAATTCCATGGTTGCCCCACTGCTGTAACTGTCAGGATTTTATCAAAATCTTTCACATTGGCAACTAAACATCTAACACAGGCCAAATAAAAGTCCCTCATTGGCCAAAGAAGACATTACGGCTTATCAGGTCTCAAGCAAGGTTACAAATAGTAACCATAGGCACTGGTATAGCAGATGGCTTGTTCTATTCCTGGATAGCAGGTAGTGATCCATTAGTCCTTTCGTGGTGGTGTGACTAGCGACCAAATTCACTCGTCATAGTGAAGTGAAGAGAGGAACTTATCCACATCCAAGTTATCAGGGAAGTAATCCAAAAGTTTATTCTGTTTCTGTAGAATTAAAAGAATGAGTCAGAATTACATGACATAAAATTGGAAAATAGTGTATAGAATGCAAAATTCCGAATTCATTCAAAAGGCACTAAGTTATCTTCTATCGTGGCATTGGACATAAGCAATCTTCAGGTAGCGTAGATAAAGTATACCAGAGTAAGGATATAAATGTACAGCAAAGCAGTACAAGTCGCTTTGGATAAAAGCATCTGCTAAATGACTGTAATGTAATGCATCCATTTGTCTGAACCATATAGGAATGCAGACTGTTTATTACCAAAACTTCTAACTTTGTAACATTAGATATTGCTAACTGCCTATGGCCATTTATTGTACTGTTAGCATGTGCACAGGACAGAGATATCTACAAGAGATGACTGAGGTGGTACTCCTAGGCTAACATGTAAAAGTGTAAAATTTGGTGTCGTCCTTAAAGTGTTGTGCCTAAGTAGTGTTTGCTGATAGTGGCAGCCACTGCAGCTAGTAATCTTGGAGGAGTCATTTTGCACATCACAGAAAAGAGCCAGGGCTTTTTCTACACAAAACGTGGACTAGTGTAAATGTGCCCTAAATGTGTCTACCAAATGGTGTATATTTACTGACCTTTTCCTTTTTTTTGCTGCTGAATGAGTGTTTTGACTCTTTCTTTGCTGGAGAACTGGCAGGGGGAGAAGGCTGCTTGCGCTTCTTAGAGTTCTTTGAGGTTGTGGGGGACTTTTGGCCGACCCCCTCCTGGCGCAAGCTGTCCTTCAGTGGAGTGCCCGTCCTGGCGATGGCAGCGCGTGACAGGATCATGAGTGTGTGAGCCGCCATGTTGATGCTATTTTCACTGCCGGCCTCGCTGGCTGGGCTGCAGGTGGGGAGCTCAGGGGTGGTGGGGGGCAACAGGTGCCTCGGGGTTCCCTCTCCGTCTCTACCCTGCCTCTGTCGGGCAGGGGTCCTAGGACAATCAACAAAGTCTTCCTGGTTACTGCCAGGCCCGGGGGTCCGAGGAAGGGGAAGGTCTGAATAGCCCACACCAGGCTTCTTGACTGCGGTGGAAGGAGAGTTGAGCCCCTGGATGTCCTGCAGCATCTCAGCTGCCTGTTTGGCGAGAGAGCTGGTCTTAGAGGGGGTCTTACTAGACTTGGACTGGGGGGTAGGGCTTGGCGGGATGACAGGTGGTGGGCTGAACTCTCTCGGTGCTGGGGAGGGTGTTGACTGCTGTTGCTGCTCTTGCCTGCCTCCCTCCACTTCATTCTCCTTGTTAGCGGTCACATTTGGCAACTCCTGAGAGGAAATCCTCTTCTCTGCTCGTCCCTCACGGGATTTGGCAGGAGCTTTTTCTGCAGGTTCTTTCTTACTTGCTTCATCTTTCTCATTTCTGCTGCCTGATTTCAGTATATAATCAGAAGACAATGACCTAGAACTATGGGAATCCTTAGATTTTGCTTGATTACAATCATCATTTCTGTGTTTCCGGTCAATAGATTTTGATCTCCCTCCTGATTCTGACTTCAAGGGCTCAAGCTGTGAGATGTTAACGCTACTGGTACTTTGAGATTTTTCGTCATGGATTTTATGATCCTGTTTGCGAGGAGTCTTTCTTACAGGATCTTTCTGGTGCTGTTTGGGAGGCATGGACTTCTCAGTCTCTTTCTCAGTCTCAAACCCTAATCCAGCCTGGGTATCATCTGAGCACCTGATTGCCTCTATCCTCCTTTTGGGCTTGTTGCCACCCAGGATAGCAGGCTTTGTTCGAGGGGCCAATTGGGGATTATCTTTCTCACTCAATTGGATAGAAAGTGATACAGGAGTGTTTGCAGCTGGAGGTGTGGTGGTTGTAGTCTTTTTAGGGGGATGCGATGGTGGAGCTTCTCCAGAAGAGTCAAAACAGAGAATCCTCCTATGACCATCCCCTACACGGGTCGTAACACTGGGACTAGTACCTGCTGGTACCTTCTGGCCTGGGTTTTCAGTCGACAGGGGTGGGACCACCTTACTAACCGAATTTTGTTCAGCAGTTCCCGTTATGCCTGGAATTCAGGAAAATAAGGCAATTAAATAAAAACAGGAGGGTAACATTGAAGATTTACTGCAGTGCCTCAAATTAACTTACCTGAGACTGTAGACTGTTTGAGCATCACTGTGGGGGGTTTGGGTTGGACCGTTTCTGACTGCTGTATTGCTACTGGGCTCGGTATGGTAACAAGCTAAAAAGACAATGTTAAAATGTATAATTGTTCTAAAAAATGTCAAATAGAGAGGCTAAAATAAGTTTTGAAACAAATTTCTACATTGCAAATATATATAGCAATGTTACCTGATTGGACACCATCTGGAACTTCCCCAGAGTATTCTGCCCCATAACAGATACAGGAAGCATCATGGGCTGAACAGGTGATTGTAAGATGAGCGTTGATCCTGTACATAAACAACACAACATTTTCTGTGATATCCTATTAATCCCTGATGGGGAAATGTGTCACTTTGCCCCTATTTCACAGGGAGCTGAGAGCACAAGTGGGCCCAAGAACACTACACAACCAAAGGGGAGCATAACATGTAAATAAGCAGTAACAGTGGCACCCACAAATCACAGCCAGAGAAATCTAGATCCTACTCATGATGACACATTTAAGATACTGATTATTCTTTATTATTAAGGTATATCAACAAGGATACTAGTCTGACATAAAGATAAACTCATGTCTATTAAGCTGATCCATTGCTCTAGGCCAACAGTGGCCTCTTACCAGTCGGGAAGCCCTGGGAGCGGGGCGGTGTGGCCAGAGCGTACTGGCTGGGCGGCAAAGGCTGTCCCTTTGAGATTCCAGCAGGCACTAGTACCTCTCTGGCCTGAGTGTCTGGAGCAGAGGGGTCGGTCAAGAGGAAGTAGCTGGTAGTGGGCACTGGGAGGGCAGGGTTAGTGGTGTCCAAGGGTAGCTGAATTATGTAGCTAGATTGTGCCTGTGATACCCCTGTTAATGTAGATGCGACTACCACCCCAGTTTTCCCACTGAGAGGATTAGCCTCTGTTCCTGTAGGTTGGAGGACCTCAGAGCTTTGTATGCTGCTAACAGCCTGCGCCGTCTCGTCCTGGTTGGCTGGCAGTGTGCCAGGGGGGCCTAAAGTGGCCTTGACTGGAGAGGAGAGGAAGATGGTGGGTATTTTGTCTGTGGAGATGCTGGAAATTGCCTGGTTCAAGGCCAAGTCGCGAGAAGAAGCCTCGTCCTGCTCATCGCTGATGATGATCTTTAAGGAAACTATATTACTGGGATCTGCCGCACCTTTGCTGGGGGTGCTGGGGTTGATAGTTGGAGGCTTAGGCGTGGCTGTGACTGGTGCAGAGTCAGAAGTAGATGTAGATGAGGCAGATTTAGGAGACGTTACTGAGGGAGAAGCCACTGGTTGAGGTTGAGGGTCTGTCCCACTGCTGGGAACTGCCACTCTCATTTGAGGTAGGTTTGCAGTCTGTGTCAGAGTTTTGTTCAATTCATCTTGTGCAGGAGAGACAAAACTAGGCTCATAACTAGGAACTGGAGGGGGGGGTGTAGCAAATTGAGCTTTATTCTCAGTTTGGGCATTCGTCTTTCCTTCAGTCCCTTCTGCTTGTTTATCCTCCTGTATTTGGTCAACGTGAGAAGCCAACATGGCTTCTGGTGCAGCAGATGGAGCAGTGCTGCTTCTTGTAAGTATAGTAAAGGGTGCACTGAGGGCAGAGGGAGAGTTGTCCTTTCTGGCTGGCTCCAACGCCTCCTGAGAGGCTGTGCTGTCAGAAGGAGGGGGAGGAGTATTCAAAGGTTCATCCACATCCATAGGGGCTACAGCGTCACTGCCACTGAAGAGAGAGACATTTTCTCCTCTGTCAGAGTCTGCTGAGACTCCTGGTTCTTCATGACTCACTAACAGTCTGGCTGTGCTATTCTCAATTCTGGACCTTCTACCATTGGGGCAAAGAAGTGTTTTATTTGACGAGCTAGGGGCAGCAGACTTCCTGGTCTTCCTGGTCTTCAACTCTTGTCCAGTCCTTACCTTCCCTGCTGTCAGCATTGAATCTGGAGCACTTGTAACATCTGTGTGTGTGGTACCTGTAACATGACATAGATGACAGATTCAGTGATTCATTTATCACTTGTACTTGCACATTTAAGGATGAGTACCAAAGTATGTTAGGTAGCTGTGTCTTTTTATATAGTCTGACTATTTTACTGCTTTCCTGCTTCCAAACCCTGACCTCAAGAAAATCTTTGATCTGTTTGAGATGGGACAGTGATCAAGGGATCAATTTAATAACTTAAATAATGGAGGAATACCTGAATCTTCATTCTGAGGAGGCCTGTCAGCAGATGAAGGCCCCACAGTATCACTCTCTTCTGGGCTACTGCTAATATCTCCATCCCCTGGTTCTCCCTCAGTGATTCTGGTTTTATCTGTAAAGACATGAATCTTTTTGTTAGGAAAGTGATTTCAATTGTGCCCTTATACATGAGAAATACTAAACGGATATACTGAGCACAGATAGATAACATCATGTAAAATCAAGGCAAGTAGAAAATACTTACTGTAATCAAAGAGGTCAAAGAGAGCCTGAAAGGCTGGGTCAGACTCCGTTTGCTCCAATATGTCATGGATGGCATCATCACTCATATGGATTTCCCCCTGTGCGGGATGAGATTAGTGAAAAGGTCAAACACATTCACCCACAACATGTCATTGTGATTTTAAAAAGATACAAAAATAAATGTTATGTATTGATTGTATTGCTTAGACTGTAATTCCCCAGATCAATTTCTGTTTGGTTTACAAGGAAATATTTTAATAGATTAGATTTCCTTCCTACTTATAGAATCTGTTATAAGTAACCTGTCAGAGTGTATATACAGACACAATATATGGAATAGTTAGTGTGCCAGCACCTGTAATCCCAGGATTTCATCAATAGATTGGTCTGGTTCTACTGTACTGCATGACGCCTTTGATGTCTGCGGGGTTGGATCACTGTTAGTAAAGAAAATGTTATAGCCATGTTATTACATGATTGCAGTCATGCCACAACTCTGTATACCACTGACATAATCAAAAACAACCATCTATCCCCACAACCTAAAACAGAAGTGATGAGGGACTCAAGAATTTCAACTCAACACGATAGCAGTATCTATTAATTTACCTGGCAAGGATTTTGTTGATGTTTTCAGCAAGCTTCTCTTGTAACGACCGGTCACCCAGTATCTTCTCGCGTGCGTTTTGTATCACCAGTTGCTGTGAAGATGAATGCATGTTGTTAAATCACAAAATTCAGGACTTTTCTCACTACACAATGTCCTCTGAGTCAGACAATCTTCTTCTACATCATGTGTAGGGAGTTTTGATTGTCCTCGAAATGTACAGTATATCCCATCCCTATTCTGGGATGGGGTGACTGAGCTGAAGCAGGTTTTCCCTGATGCACCCTTCCACCAGTGGCAGCAGTGAGCGTATTGCTCCGAAGCCCAGTGCCAGCAAGGAAGTCGAGGCAACTGATACGATGGGAGATTCTCAAAGGGTCATGTATCAGGGCTAATGACGTCCTTGTTGTGAGACCACATGGGGTTTACTGTGTAGATAGGGACTACTCTCTATATAATTAAACTCTTTGGGAACATCATGTTGTCCGCCACGTTGACCACAGAATGTAAATATGTGCTTTTAATGACACCACAAGGTGACAGTCTGTAAGGCATTCCTGTGCGGTGTGAATCTCCTCCTACACAGGATGGACAAAGAGCAGCTACCATAATATTCCCAGGTTGTGTGAAAGGGGTATTTGTTTGGTGAAAAAAATCTGTATTTTAGGACAAGCCAACAGCAAAGATATAACCATTTGTAACCATTTGTTTGGAGATTCACTCACAGGGAAGTTCTCGTCGACGACCTCTTCAGGCTGGGGTTCTACAGCAAGGCTACTGACAGTCATGGTGGATCTCCCAGTGCCGCTGGATCCACTCAGACCACTGCCTCTCTTCCTGGGAGAGTCCCTGAAGACAGTAGAAGAGATTCTAGAGTAGGGCCAACCAATATGTAGGTGCATTCATATCACACAATTGCGGCCTTTCAGATACACTGGTACCTGCATTTGTACATCCAATAGTACACTGATGAGGTAAATGTGATTTAGGGACAATCACAGACGGTTATTTTTAAGATTTTCAAATCACATCACATTTATTTGTATAGCCCTTAATCACCGTTACAGTCTTTAAGGACTTCACAGTGCCCAACATGTGAAATAATAAATGGTTAGTACATGATATCCCCCAGCCTTGGACCCTCAACAGAGGACAAAGAAAAACTTTTTAGGGAAAAATTGGAAGAAACCTCAGGAGGGACTACATTTTCACATTTACTGTACACTAAACCGTGAAGAAACAATTCTGAACCAAAGTGCAGGATATATGTGATTTGGTAATCTGGTCAGGGATGTGGTCTAGAACAGGTCATGATGATGTATTGTAAGTAAAAATTATACCACAAAACTAATCATTGGTATATTAGATATTGTCAATTTTCAATGTCAGTGTGCCTGTCTTCAGTTCTCTGTATATAATAATAACACCAACAACAATGATAATAACAACAGCAGCAGCAGCAGCTCTTACCATTTCCGTCGCCCTGGAGACATCGGGCCTGGGGTTAGCCGATGCTCTGGAACTAGTATCTGCACCGGTGAATCTCCTGTAATGCACACATTACTTTACACTAAAAGCAGCTATTCGTCTGGTTGATGATGGCTAGTGAAGCACAGATGCAATGAGGTGATAAATACTGCTATGATTACACATGTGGTCACTCTTTCCAAGGGCCTTTTGTGGATGAAAAACCACATAAAATTATGGGCTTCAGCAGGGCAACCTTTTCAATGTACTGTCAAAGGCAAAGGACCAGTTGCTTCAGTACACATAACAGCTGAGAGAAACCAAAAGTGATGCAGACAGCATTGCTATAACGTGGTTTGTGTGTTTTGGCATTTCCTCTGCACGGTACTTACTGGACACGTTTAATAATCGGCCGCCTTCTTGGATCTGAAGGTGTGTACCACTGACAGAGGCAGATCTAGTCTGCAGGGTTGTGCAGCTCACCGGAGTAGAGTGGCCTAGCATACTGTGGGAGGGGTGCACAGGGCTGATGATGGGGCCTGTCTCGGGAGCTGAGGAGCAGACAACGCTGCCAGCGGCGGACAGGGTCATGGTCCGCTGTCGTCTCATATTTGCCACTCCCACCCGTGAACGCACTGTAAAGGACGGAGGTTTGTAAAATAAGACTGCTCATGGATATAACCAGAGTGGACATAAAACTGGGACAATCTTCCCAATTTAGGGAAGGGTGGTCCTGATACTTTGTACACTCAATTTATTCACTATATGAATTCTGTAAATCTAAATGTACACTCTGTATTATTACACACAGGACTGTATTTTTGTGAGTGGGGCAATGAAACGTACAAAATCTGCAAAAAATTCCTTCTCTCACTGAACAAGACTTACTTCTTTGAGATGCTGATATAGCTGGGGAGTTCTGCAATGATCTAGGAAAAGATATATCATAAAAATTGATGCAGTATCAACAAATATTATTGATAAAGATCCTACTCAAGGCTACCTTAGAAAACCATAACAAAAGAGATCATAGCAAAGTTCGACCTAAAGCTCTCAAAAAAAAGTTGCAGTAATTTTGGTGTTTAAATTTGGAACTAATCTTACTTACTTGATTTGATTGAGCGTAAAATCCAGCTTTTTCCACAGCGAGGTCATGATGGCAGGTACCTCATGACTGGTCTCTGTTGAGAGAATTGAGAAAACGCCATACAAGAGTTCATAATAGCTAGAGAAAGACGAATTAGGATATGTTGGAAATTGTGCATTTATTGATGGGGACAATGGCAAATCACCTCACCTTTGGCTTTGGCAGCCACATACTCATTTAAGATGGTTGTTAGGCTCTTCCCAAAGAGAGACTGCAGCAGTATGAAGAAAACAAAGAATAATTTCCAAGGAAAGCTTCACACATGCAATGGATACTTTTATGTGACTAACATTCACTGTGTTGTTTGTGAGAGGGGTTGTCAGCACACTTACAAATACACAAGCAGGAATAGCTCCATCTTCTGTGCTGTGTTCAGCGTACTCCTTCAAATTGGGGCTCTCATGAATGAACGCTTGACTTGTGGCGGACAATCCCTCTTCTTGTAGGTACCCTGAAAGGACATCGGCCAACACTGGGTTAGCTGGAAAAAGGTGGCAGAGTAAAGCCAAGGCGCCCGGCTAACACGCAAAATACACTGGGTGCAAAGGGTTGTTGTTGCTGAGCCAGTGTTAGCTAACGTACGTAAGCTATCGTTAGCCGCCCTGTTGACAGTGAAGTAACACTATTGGCTAACGCTAGACCTTCGCTTCGGCTAACTTCACTTACCCAAAACAAGCCGAGCTACGTCGGACGGGAGCAACATGGCCGTTTGAAGTGTAAAGGATGTAACAGCTAAGAATTACATGTTCAATCAAATTATTTTAGAAGCCGGCAGAAAGAGTGAAGATAAAACATCAATGATATTGCGTACGCGACGTCCTAAGGACACTGCTTACGAATACTCAAAAGGCGGGGAAATCAAGCACACGTACCCCGGAAGTTGCAGACTAATATGCAGATTGGCATTCTGGTGGTTGTAGTTCTAGGGATCGATGTCTGACTCTGTAGTCCTCTGCAGGTTGCTATATTGTTGCTCAACTGCAACCGATCAAACGATACATGGACAGACAGCCTAGTTACTTGACATAATTTCACTAGATATAATAATACCCTTTTTTCAACGTTGTCACTAAAGTTAGGGAACACACTCGCTACTAGCCGTGGCCCGGAAGTGATGTATCCTCTTTAACGCTGCTGGGGCGGGAGTTTGCTGCGTGTTGTGCGTGCGTGCGTGCGTGTGGGTGTGGGTGTAGGTGTAGGTGCAGCGTCCTGCACGTCAACATGGCAAAGTTGTCAGCAGCCCAGGCTCCAGCAGTAGCACACTAACATCTGCACTTTCCTCGGTGACAGCTTCGAGCTTCCTAAAATCGGCATAATCAACAGAGGTAGGCAAGCAAAGTCATCAATCATTTTCATTGTCACTGTTTATGAGTGCACGCTTGGAAAGTTTGAAACTAGTCTAACATTGCAATATTGCTAAAGCAGCTCGCTTCTAAGGCCAGCGCTATACAGTGATTTGCAGTAGTATGGCTAACTGGTATCTGGTGGTTTCATGTGTAGCGTTCGTTATGTGATGAAATAGGAGATGACAGTCTAGACTAACCCTTTGAGTAACTCTAGCGTTGATAGAACATGAATCAGTAGCAACATCCTCTTCCTGTCAACATCCCGTCTGTCTTCTCCTGGGAAGTAGAACAGCCCTCCTTGTCACACCTGGTTGATGGAAGCTGTATTCTCATCTCCTCTGAAATACAATGAGCCTGGCTCTTCATGATCTCCTGGTCTGCTGCAGGGGGCTGGAGAATGACAAAGCTACAGAGAGGAAGGTAATTACAACCACTTATAAGAAATTAAACAAGTTGTGGTAACTGTATTGTATTAGTTTGATTCTTAGAAAAAGGGAGAGACCATCTTCACACTTCTGAATCCAGTACTGGTATGTTCTGTTCTAGTACCAGTAACATCTACCCTACACTTTGGCACTTGCAATGTCACCTTGTGTCTTGCTTCCAGAAAGAAGCTGAACGTTTCAGACGGCTCCTCCGAACTCCAGAGATCGTGCAGGAGTTGGATCGCTCCTCAGGACCTAGAGCTGTTAGAGGCTCCAAGCAGCTCACCTGGGATGCTGTTTTCAGGTAATTTGACTCTGCATCTTTTGGATCTTTACACAAAAATAGATAAAGATAGCCAGTGTAATGCAAGACAGCTTCACAAGAACCATGCATAATATTTACAGTATATATTAAATGGTAAAATATAGCTGAGATATTGTGCACAGTTCTTGCAAATCTTTGCTTCACTGGAAATGTTTGTGTTCCTTTTTTTGGGTTTTGCCTACCAAGATAAGGAGCCTAGTTTGTTTCCAACTAATAGATTAAGCTTTGATACTCTGTGCACCGCCTGACATAGTTAAAATCCTTACAAAGAAGTACCTTAGGAACCTTATTGTGCCCCATAATCAAAGGTGCATTTGACATTCATTACAACAGATGTTATGCTGGATTTGTGGGCTTTGTAATAATAAATAGAAATGCTAGTTTATTGTGAGAAACACTTCTCCTTATATTGGTTAGGAAGGATCAGTAGTCATTCCATATTATGCTAGATAAACTGTGTTTCATCAACAGATATGGTCATATGTTACTTCAAATGTCACTATATACAAACCACTATACAAATATTCACGATTGTCCAATGTCAGGTTTCTGCAGCGATATGTCCAGAAGGAGACAGAGCACGTGCAATCAAGCAAAGCCAGTGTCACGGCGACTACGCTGGCCACGCGGCAGAAGAAGATGGCCGAAATGTGCAGCTTGATCAAATACTTCATCCGCTGTGCCAACAAACGTGAGAAGAGGCAACTTATTATAACTTTGCTCCCTTTTTGAGTTTCAGCCGTGTATTAGAAGTTACTACACATAACGACGTCACACGTTTAGCTGAAATGATTCATGTCATATCACAGTGAGAGATGTCAAACAAATGTTCATTTTGCCATCTTTCTTCACTCAACTAATCCATCTGAGTGGTGAACTAGCAAACATTTTGAGAAATCTGTCATTTGAATGCATTGTAGGGACTGCAGTTACTGTAGTCTCTCTCTCTCTCTGTCTCCCTCCCTCCCTCTCTGCAGGCGGCCCTCGTCTGAAGTGCAGTGAGCTGCTGAAGCATGTTATGGAGGTGCTGCAGAGCTCGTACAGCTGTTCGGCCTATGGAGAAGACTATAGCAGCCTCCTAGTGAAGGACATCCTCTCTGTGCGCAAGTACTGGTGTGACATCACTCCACAGCAATGGCACAGTCAGTGGGCTATTCATAAATATTTACTACATTATATTTGGTTGATTTCATGGATATTAGTGGAGGTCAATGTAATACCATGATTTGGTAACTCTTATTTGATTTGTCACGTGTTTCATCTATCTTCATTTTAACATAGAGCATGGTGCATAGTGTTACAATATTAGTCTGATATGTTGTATATTATCTGGCCAAGTCAGATTTCCTGTTGGATGCTGTCATTTACGCAATCCCCTCAATGCATCCTTGTCATCCCCAGGTCTCCTGGACCTGTATTGTGGTTTGTTCAACACTTCATGCAAGTCCATCAACCGTGTTTTAGTGAGCAGGGTAATCCACACGGTGGTGCAGGGCTGCTGCATGCAAACTGATGGATTCCACAACACTCTCTTCAGCTTCTTCGCCAAAGCTCTGCTTAATATCAGGTAAGATCAATTACCACTCTGCTGTTTTGCTCATTTCTGTCAACGCTATTTAGTTCTTACCTTGATTGTAATTGATTGCCACATAAAAAATGATCAAAATGGCCTTGACTTCATTCGATATTTGACTCCAGTGTTTTGTTTAGATTTATACTTTGGTTAGTTTCAGCCAAGTAACCTGATTGTTCAAAGACTCATTCCAGCTTGGTTGCCACTTGATTGCCACTACAGCTATTGTGGTAACAAGGTTACCACAATAGCATTATAGCAGTGATTACATCACTACAGCTTTATACCAAAGTTCTAAATAACGTTTAAACCAAGCAACACTGTTTACATCCCCTTGTTTTTCAAATGTCAATGTTGTTGACATTTGCCACAGTGACACAGTCTCATGCACTTTTCCTTCTGAACTTTCTGACCCTCTAGGCGGGAGAAATACCTGGCAGTGGTGGAGCATCTTGTCTCAGCTCTCAACATCTTCTTGAGGTCCGCAGCCATGAACTGTCGGATGAGGGTGTGTCGACTGGGAGAGGATCTTCTGCCTTCTGTCCTCTATGTTTGGGGGGATATGAGGCCCAGCACCATTCTCAAAGAGGAGATGGTCGAGTTCTTCAACCTGCAGCTCTGTGTCCACCACCCCGAAGGAGCCAAGACCCAGGACACAGGTAGACTTTGAGCAACAGAGACATGAAAACACTTCTGTAACTGACATTATTTTTACTACCCCAAGCAATTATTAAGTGAAACAAAAAATTAGAAAAATTAAGAATTCTTCAGTTTTCCTTTTTAACCGCATGCTATTTGACCCTTTCCATCATTAACTGGTTTGTCTGATCAAATGTGTGGCACTATGAAGAACCTTGCCAGTAGGTCCTTACGCTGTAAATAAATGGCCAGACGTCTTTTGGAATATGTATGTATAGAAGATGGCATGATCCCTGAAATCTAATCCAAAAGTCCAACTGATAATGGTACTACATGATAATTGTACATTTGTTAAAAAAAAAAAAAAAAAAAAACTCTTCCGTTATATTTCAGGTGCTCACGCTGAGGACTGGAGCAAGTGGCGGAGCTTGCTGTACAACCTGTATGAGGCGCTGGTCAGAGAAATCAGCCATATTGGCAGCAGAGGGAAGTACGTCACAGGGACACGACACATAGCAGTCAAAGACAACCTCATCGAGCTCACAGCTGACATTTGTCACCAGGTACGTATGATTTAAGTCTCACTTAACTGATATAGGCCACAGGTATGAACATGGCTTGTCATATTTGAACCTTAGATAAATGTTTAGCCAATTATTTAGCTAATTTCTCAATTCATAAACTTGCTGTACAAGTTTATATGAGCTGCGACACAATCTTGTGCTTGTTGTGTGCTGTAGCTGTTCAGTGAGGACAGTGACATCCAGGTCTTGGAGGTGACCCAGGTCCACCTCAGAGCCACTCAGATCGGCAGTCCCACCCAGGGCACCTCCAGCAAGCGACGTCGCATCGAACTGGGCTGGGAGGTCCTCAGGGACCACCTGCAGCCCCAGCAGAGCGACTTTGATGTCATACCGTGGTGAGGAGTTCAGTTCAACTCAATTGAATTATTAAGCAATTAATGGTTACAGTGATTTTATTTTGGGCAAAGAAATGCACAGTCTCAAAGTATAACTCTAGGGATAGCGCATTACAGCGATGCCACGTCTTTCCCTGACTGTAGCCATTTATTGTCATGTATCACACGTATATATTCCAAACTTCTTTCATTTCTGCTCTGTAGGCTTCAGATCACTGCAGTGCTCACCTCTAAGTACCCATCCATGGTGCCTGGCCAGGAGCTGGTCCCGCTCCTATCGGTGTTGTGCCAGCTCCTAGGAGAGCAGCGGAGAGGAGAGAGGGGGCCGCATGTGCTGCGCTGC
>OOFE01027723.1:0-17502 GCA_900323365.1 Monocentris japonica | reverse complement strand
AAATATAGTAAAGATGATTTTAAGGTTAGTGAAGTATAATATTTTATGGAATGTTTTGTTTGATACACAAATAAACTTTTCCTGGATAAAAGGTAAATATCAGACAGTACGCTCCCATGTGAAGGCAGGGTCAGACAGGCAGACATTATTTCAGATGAGCATCAAAGTGTTGTTTTGCAAAATTCACATGAACAAAGCATAAACGGCAGGATTCAGTCATGAAAATCCTGGAAAAGTTATGGAATTTCAAAGTTGAATTATCCAGGCATGGGAAGGTATTGGAAAATGATCAAAGTTTTGTGAGACAGAAATTGGTCTCAACATTTTTTTATTAAATATTTGAGTTAATTGGAAATGTTTTTTTCATGTTTTTTTTTAATCTGTTTGATTTTATGATTTATCAATTTTGGGTCCTCTGGGTTATTTCCTTATTTTAAGTTCTTCGCATGAAGGCAGTTGTACCATCGAAATCTCACTTATTTAGGTCATGGAGAAGTCATGGAAACCCAGTGGTGAAAATGTCTACGAACACAGTGTAGACTTGTGTGTTAAAGGGAAATAAGTAGTCAGGGCCTATAAAGCTGTCGCTGTTGATTAATAAATAGTGAAACTGCATTTTTCAGCCTCACAAGCCTCTCTGTGTTACAGGTTCATGGTGGACAGTGATGTGGTGGGATGCTGCTGGATCGAGCTTCCCAAAGGCAAGTACAGAGTACGTGAAGAGAGGAGAGTGGGGGACACAGATCTTCACTACCCAGGCAAGGTAAGCATCATTCGCTGTTCTGCAGGGTTTGTGAACTGAACCCTTCTTTCCTCATTCCTCTCTTCTTCTAGCATGCTCTCTCCAACCTCCTGGCGCTCTGTTGCTCGATGGATAGAGCATGGCGACGACACAAAAAGGGCTAGGGGTCCACATCGCTCTGGGGCCAGCCATGCTCCCACCAAATGGGATATGTAACCTTTCTCCTCCTCTCTCGATCCTTTAGGTGTCCTTGTGTCAGTATGAGGTGGATGTTGGATGGACAGATCTGATAAGTCACCCAGCAGAGGGAGAGTGGCAGAGGATCGCACCACTCCGGGTCCTCAGCTTTGACATTGAGTGTGCTGGAAGAAAAGGTAGGTTTCTATGTACTCACGTCAATAACGGCAGTTCTTCAGCGTCTCTGTGTATCCATTCGACTCAGGCGTGTACTCTCTCTTCCAGGGATCTTCCCAGAGGCAGACAAAGACCCTGTGATTCAGATCGCGTCTATGGTGCAGAGGCAGGGAGAGACAGAACCCTTCGTTCGCACCGTGTTCACCCTGCAGTCCTGTGCCAGCATCGTGGGCTCTCAGATTCTGTGCTTCACACAAGAGAAACTACTACTTCAGGTGTAAACACTCAGTGGATTTTACTGTTTGTTTTTTTTTCTTTGTTCCCTATGCTATGGTGTTCTAGTCCCTTGTTCCCCTGTCCTATCATTGTGTCTGTATGTTTATCTGCATGTGCAGAGCTGGGCAGAGTTTGTGAAAATAGTGGACCCGGACATCGTCACTGGATACAACATCCAAAACTTTGACTTCCCCTACTTGCTCAACAGGGCAGCTGCTCTAAAGGTTAGACAGTCACACTCATTTACACCTTCCAAGCAATACAAATGTCTGAAATGTACTTGGCAATTAAAGATTATTCTGATTCTTATAAGGAGCAATACTTAACTACAGTCTAAGTCTGGCGTTCCCTTTGTGGATCAGCCATTTATTACCCTCTTCTTTTAAAAAAAATGTAGCAGAAATACTTTCTTTCTTTCTCTCTTTCTGTTTGGGGATTGAATGCTACAAGGCCCTAGTAGGGCCTTCTTCTCTCCCACTCTACTTAATAAGTATTCCTTTGTGTTTAGGTGCATCAGTTTCCCTACCTGGGCCGAGTTCGAGGCATCAAGTCTGTGTTGCGAGACTTGAACTTCCAGAGCAAGCAGATGGGCCGCCGAGAGAACAAGGCCATGAACATGGAGGGCCGGGTTCAGTTTGACCTGCTGCAGGTCAGCACTTTCCACTGCAGCCCCAAATAGATGGGATCGTAAATCATGGTTTTAGAATAGTTAATTGACAATTGTCAATGGATGTTCTTTTGTTGTTTGGCATGAAGTGCACATTTTATCTCTGCTGTAGCCCACTGGCATGCACTCACATGCACAGACGCATGTTCATACAGTAAATATGTAGTGTATCATTTGGATAAGACTATTTTCAGAGAAATACAGCAGGTATTGAAAACCTTGTGCAAAGCATTTGTTTCTGTGAAGCCACAGGAACACAGCACTGCATCCTGTGACTACAATCTGCCTGGTGTTTCTTGTTTCAGGTGCTGCTCCGGGACTATAAATTGCGCTCGTACACACTGAACGCTGTCAGCTTCCACTTCCTGCAAGAACAGAAGGAGGATGTGCAGCATTCCATCATCACAGATCTACAGGTAAAGCACCAACCAGCAGCCCTGTAGCGTCTGCGAGTAAGGTGCTTATCCTTTAGAGCTCAATACAATGTAGTTCAAGGACAGGCCTCATTTTTCAATATTTTGTATGTTTGGATCAAACAAACTCATCTGATTTGCAGTTGGGATGCTTTTGACTACAAATATCAATAATGCTTTCTGTGCCAAAATTGTTAGTTAGTTGGAAAACATTTTACTTAAGGAATTCAAGTATATTAGATGATATGTGATAATTGTGCAAAACTTTTAAAACTGGTCTGTTATGTGTTACGTCTTGGAAACCGTGACAACTGTAATTTGGTCTGGTTATGGATATAGGGCTTTATGAGCCATCATAATGTATTATAAAATCCTGTTACCACTTTACAGTACAGTATGGTAGTAATGTGCAGTGCATAGAAACTACCATCTCTAAGTCCAGGAGGTAAGAAACGTGGGCTTATTTGGGATGTTTAAAAGTGACTGGAGGGAATTGACATCAGTAACTACTACTAGTAACTGCCGGCAACTGATAATTATTGATAACTTTTTAATAATTGGATAGATGCCACACTGGTATTGCCAAGCTGTATAATAAAGTAGTACCAAATACTAGCAAAACTATGCCTTATGTAACCATTATTTTGCTTGTCCACTGAGTTGTTGCTGCATTATCCCCTTTTTCCTCTACCTCAGAATGGCAACGAACAGACACGCAGACGTTTGGCCGTCTACTGCCTGAAAGACGCCTACCTCCCGCTGCGCCTGCTGCAGAAGCTGATGTGTGTGATCAACTACATGGAGATGGCCAGAGTCACGGGCGTGCCCCTCACCTACCTGCTCTCAAGAGGCCAGCAGATCAAAGTAGTCTCTCAGCTGCTGCGACAGGTAACAGAGGGAAACACAAACACGCTGGACAGTTACTGCTGCATTACATACTGGTCTGTGGATGGAAACTGTAAGTGTCTGTGTGTGCTAGGCCATGAAGCAGGACCTGGTCATGCCTGTTGTGAAGACAGAAGGAGGAGAGGACTACACTGGAGCTACAGTCATTGAGCCAGAGAAAGGGTATGTACTTCTGCTGTCTGTATATCTGTGTGTGTGTGTGTGTGTGTGTGTGTGTGTGTGTGTGTGTTTAACCGCTCTATGCTTGGTGCACATTTTGTTATGTTTTGTAGGTGCACACTTCTCAAAGAATCTTTCCATCACTACTTTGTTCTCTGTGTAGGTACTACAGCATTCCCATTACCACCCTGGATTTCTCCTCCCTGTATCCATCCATCATGATGGCTCACAACCTGTGCTACACCACCCTGCTTCAGAAAGGCTCGGTGGAGAAATTGGGGTGAGGATTTCTCTATCTATATCTATATTCTCTATCTGATTTTACTTTTGTCACTCCCATTTTTTATTGTGAATTTGAAGTTATGAACTATGAAGTGGTTGTGTCTTTTCAGCCTGTCACCAGACGACTTCATCAAGACTCCAACTGGTGACCTGTTTGTAAAGAGCTCTGTAAGGAAAGGACTTCTGCCTGAGATCCTGGAGAACCTGCTGTCTGCCAGGAAGAGGTTGGAACCAGTCAGAATGAATACCAAAAATAACTTCCTTCTTTCTTGATCCCTAGATTCACTACTACTGTTTAACTTGTTACTTCTCACTGAATTGATTTTTCAGACTCAAACGGGAAAGACAGAAATTTGACACACTAAAATTAGACTTACAACTAGAACTAAATTGAAACACAATGAAATAAAATGATCCACGACTAAACTCATGACAATTTGCAAGTGTTCAAAACTCTGGATTCTGTTATGTTTTGAAACACTACAGATGATAGGCAAAGGTGACCATAACTGAGCCAGTCATGGCCTCTCACCGTGTCTCACTGTGTGTCTGCAGGGCCAAGGCTGAGCTAAAGAAAGAAACAGACCCTTTCAAGAAGCAGGTGCTGGACGGCCGACAGCTGGCCCTCAAAATCAGCGCTAACTCTGTTTATGGCTTCACAGGAGCCCAGGTGGGCAAGCTGCCCTGTCTAGAGATCTCCCAGGTGAGCACATTGTGTTGGTTTCTTCGCAGGTCTTTAACTCTGTAGAAAATTTTATATTTTTTTTCCAGGTTAAAGATAAAGTTTGGGAATTGCACAAAAAAGTCTTGACAATTTTGGAGTAATTCTGTTTAACAGACCTGATACATGTTGTGACTACACATTAGGATGTTGTAGACTCACTACCATTTATATATTGTGGTATGAGGAGGACTCATTAACTTGATAAGACTCAAAGACTCATCAATTATTGTGAAGGGGTATTTGAAAAGTACAGATCATGTGATAAAATGAAAGAGAATTAAATCTTTCTTTTTTCCCTTCAGAGTGTCACTGGCTTTGGAAGGCAGATGATCGAGAAAACCAAACAGTTGGTGGAGTCCAAGTACACCATTGCCAATGGCTATCAAGCTGATGCTAAGGTGAGAGTAACACAGGGTGGTCATTGGTCATGGGTCACAGTATTTGTGAAATATATGCTCCATTATTTTTATTTTATTGTTTTATTCTTTTGCATTAGATAACGGTTATTTCGTGTTTTTTTTTTTTTTTTTTTTTTTTTACATTCAGTGGTCACTTTTCCACAGCACAGCCAAGTAGCATTTACACACAAGAGTCAAAGCACAATTTGGTTAAAATTAAAATAACCCAAAAGTGAACTCTGTAGGTTAACGACAAGTTAACGCTGGCTAGCCCAGTTTGGTATTGTATTGGAAACCAGACCATTGTCTTCAGGGCTTTTATAGCTGAAAACATGGCAAAATGTAATTTACAATTTTTCAAAATGTACAGTCAAAGTCATGGAAAACTGAAGGGTGGGAACCTTGAAGGTACCTTCTCTTTTGTATTGAAATACTGACGTGTATGTTCCTCAGGTAGTTTACGGGGACACTGACTCTGTCATGATCAAGCTTGGTGTTGCCACAGTAAGGGAGGCCATGGATGTGGGCAAGGAGGCAGCAGAGTGGGTATCATCCCATTTCGTCCCGCCAATCAAACTGGAGTTTGAGAAGGTACCGTTTCATTATCAACTGTATCAACTGTATCAACACACGACAACAAACAAAGTTGGTGTTGGTGAGCTGCCAGGAGATTGGGGGTGGAGACAACTGAACACTGTCAACAATTCCCACCCCAGAATATTCCCACCTCACCATCACTGTTGGCCACAACCAAAAGTCATGCCAAATGCCAGACTCTGTGCCTTTTGGATGGGATGTAGGGGAAACACTTTCCAAAGCAAGTTGAGGTTGAGATTACAGTCGATTTGAGGACAGCCAGAAGTAAAACTGTCAGATGTGGCTTTGGGTTCTCTTCGCTGATGAAAGCCTATTTTTAACAATTCCACAGGTGTACTACCCATACCTGCTGATCAACAAGAAGCGCTATGCAGGCCTTTATTTCTCCTCCAACGCAGACACGCATGACAAGATGGACTGCAAAGGCATTGAGACTGTCCGTAGAGACAACTGCCCTCTGGTGGCTAACCTCATTAACACCTGTCTGCAGAGCATCCTCATAGACAGGTAAACACACATACTATACAGTATATACATGATGAGAAGTCTCAATATGATGATGGGAATTCTGTTTATTTGTGTGTACAAGGATATTCCTGAGGCAGATATGAAGATGCATATGAACAGCGTTATCCAGACTAGTATCTCAGCCAGGCTATGAGCTGTAGTCTTGAATACAGTGTGACTGTAAACACACCCAATGTGATGTGTCCTCAGGGATCCCCAGGGGGCGGTGGCTCATGCCAAAGAAGTGATCTCAGACCTGCTGTGCAACCGTATCGACATCAGCCAGCTGGTCATCTCCAAGGAGCTGACCCGCACTGCCCAGGAGTACGCCGGCAGGCAGGCCCACGTGGAGCTGGCCGAGAGGTCCGATTAATGATACAGTGAACAGATAATGAGAGGCTTTGTTTCAAATAGTGCTCAAAGACGCTGATACAGATGTAACATAAGAGAAAGACAATCAATGAGAAACGCAATATCCATGCTTGATGGAATAAATGCTGTTAGGTGTGAAAATCTACTGAAAAGACCAGTCATGGAGCGGTTTCTCTGTTAATGGTTGTATTTTGGTAGGATGAGGAAAAGGGATGCAGGCAGCGCCCCCAACCTGGGAGACAGAGTTCCTTACGTTATCATCAAGGCTGCAAAGGGAGTGGCAGCATATATGAAGTCAGAGGTTTGTACTGTCATCTTTGATCATTTTTTTTTTCTCAAACTCCAATATGTGTTTGTATGAATCCCTTGTACTGACGGGCTTGTGTTTGTGTCAACGTTGTGGCAGGACCCAATCTATGTGCTGGAGAACAACATTCCCATCGACACTCAGTACTACCTGGAACAGCAGCTGTCCAAGCCCCTGCTGAGAATATTCGAACCCATCCTGGGAGAGAGCAAGGCAGAGAGCACCCTACTCAGTGAGTGTACACACACACACACACACACACACACACACTTTTAAATTTTGGGGAATTGGCTGATGCTCTTATCCAGACTTATTAAAGCTGGGATCACACTGCATTTATTTTCACCACCAAAACTTCAAGAAGAGCTGGTAAAAACATGACAAACTCACGTTTGCTTTCGTTTAATAATAAATTCAATGTATGCAACATCTGCTACAGATTCTCTTTACTCTCCATCAGAGATTAAGGCCTTTTAACATGTGAGTCCCACACACGTGTGATCCTCTTTAATTCTTACTTAACAATCAATAAAAGTGTAAAAGCTGCAGTGCCTAGACAATAGATGAAACAAATGGCCTCTTCCTGTGTCTCTAGAGTGTACGATAACGAAGTGCTATCTTAAGAAATGAGATTAAACTAACCCAGTGTTTTAAAACTGTTGGATCTTTTTAAATCTTGTATGAATCTTGTTTTGCTTTCCAGAGGGGGACCACACGCGTTGTAAGACAGTGTTGACCTCGAGGATCGGGGGCCTTATGGCATTTGCTCAGAAGAGGAGCACCTGTATCGGCTGCAAAGCTGTCCTCAAAACAGACGGTGTGTGTGTGCGCTTTATTTTTTTCAAATTTGGGAAATATCTGTTGTAGATTTTCTCTTTTTGTTCAGATATTGAGCTGGACTCTATCCTGAGTAAGTTTTTCCTGGCCCAGCAGGAAAAATGAAAACTAAGAAAAAAGCCCACAAAAAAGTAAATGTATTTAACAATACCAGAATTTTGACTTCAATGCCAATACAAAGTTTAATGTCTAAAAAAATTGATACTACTCCAATAACACAAAAAAAAAAATCATCAAGCAGTATTCCAGTCCTTTTCTTCTAACCATTTATTTTAATGTACGGGTCAGAGCAGAGACTAACCGCCTTATGTGACCAATCAACTGGCCCAAGTCAAGGTTTTACTGGCCCTGGGTCATTGGGCTTATTGTATCCTTATTGTATAGTATTTGTGGGTGGGAGTGGTGTGTGAAGAGCTTTGTTCATGTCTGTACATGTTTATACATTGTCTAACATGTCCTGTCCTTGCAGTGGCCCTGTGTGATTTCTGTAAGAAGAGGGAGTCAGAACTGTATCAAAAGGAGGTAGGCAGGTTTTAAAATAAGTCTTGAAGGAAACCAGCATGAACTGTAACTGAACTGTAACTCCAGCACAGTGTTTACTATCACTGATGTTTCAAGTAAAGTAAACCAAAAGAAACTGAAAGTTGCTTCAAGTAGAACTGAATGTCCAACCCTATCAAGTCATCACATCGCCCTCTGGTGGTTGTGGTCAAAGCTCAGTGAGAGAGAATTGAATTCTCCATCGGGGATTTGATTCATTCAGTACATGACTCCCAATTCCATATCAAATCAACTTTCCTTTATTGATTGTATTTACTTGTGGGCTGCTGAAGACCGCAGTCAGATTAATCGTAGGTTAGATTATAACCTTGCCTATACAAACGCAGCTGTTCTGGTTGAGCTCAGTTAATTCTACATGAGATCATTGTATTTGTCAACGGAAAAAAAATGAAAGGGGAATGAACACAACTATTAGGGGTGAGGTGTGCTAGTTGTAGTGAGTGTGCTAATGTTGAGCCTCTGAAATACAGATCTTTCACCTTAATACACTAGAGGAGCGCTTCTCTCGCCTGTGGACTGAGTGCCAGCATAGTCAGGGTTCCCTCCATGAGGATGTGCTCTGCACCAAGTACGTATACACATGCACAATATTAATGCTTTTGAGAACTGTGGAATCACAACCATTGTATTTACTGCAGATAATTTATGGTTGAATATATAACATACATATTGTGCCAGTGCAACCCATTCACACCCAGTAAATACTGTCCCTGACTCCTCTGCAGCCGGGACTGTCCCATCTTCTACATGAGGAAAAAGGTTCAGAAGGATCTCGATGACCAGGGCAAGCTGGTGGCTCGTTTTGGATGGTGAGAGGCCGCAAGTGCACTTTCCACACGTGCCTCATTTTGGATTACCAAGAACTCTCATCCTCTCGATCTGTTACATTTTTGTGCTTGTAAAAATGCAAATGTATAATGTTTTTTTTTTGTAATATGAAAGAAAATAAAGATATTCTGTTCTTTTGTGGGGTATGATCATTGCTCATTGAAGGATCATTGCAAAGCCCTTACAGGAAGTTGCATATTCAAGCAACGCTTCTTTGCAACCTATATAGTCACCATTCCACATGAAACCTTCATTTTTGTAAATCGAGGCAGATTCATTCAAACTTTTGGAAGTAGTTGTCTTTCTGTTTTACAGTCATCAGTAATGCTGGCAAGCTGTGTACGAGGAGGATCGTTCTTAGCATGTGAAAAGCCCAGCATTGATAGGACGCTTATCCCACTTCCTGTACACACAACAGTGACAGTACTCTGGTATTTGATCAAAATGCTTCACAAGAAGTAATGGCCAAAAATGTCTTTATTCAAGAATATTGTAACTGTTAAACTATAACTCTAAGAGATATGAATGGCGCTGTAACCATGAGAACATTTTGCCATGGATTTATTTTCAAATAGTGCGCTCAAACACAAATTCTCCCATCAGTTCAAAAGACCATGTGTCGTCCCATGTGCCTAATTTGTGAAGAGTATGGAAAACAAACTTGCTATATTTGCTGTGGGGCCTTGACGTTACAAAACAACTTGAAAATGATCAGCCATGTTTTGTAAGAGTTTGTTTGAGATGAGCAATGTGAGAAAGAGGGATCCACCCTAAAATTGGCAAACTGTACTACATTTTACAAACTCAACTCCATCTGTGTATGGAAGACAGTAATGCTGAACCCAACTACTGTCTAAGACATCACAGGTAGTAAAACTACTTGTGATTAGTGCTCTGAAGAGGTAGGCGCACCGAGAAACTCCCTGCCTCCTATTAAATTTGTGCATTCCCCAATTGTAACTTAAAAAGTAAAAGTGAACACTCTGGGAAACAAAAAGGAACTGGATTTCTTCATAATTACTGTTTCAGTCACAAACCACTTCTCTTCCCTGATATTTTAACCCTTTATGGCACAGATCTGATCTTTTGATTTCTGTCTCTCAAAAAGGGAAATCATTTTCACTGTGTTCTCCCTTTTTAGGCCTCCACAAAAAAAAATCTGATCTGTGGTGCTGCTGGAAATTCTAGCCTCCGTCTCCTCCTGACTTGATTTAGAAACAAGCGTAGTGTTCATGTCCTGTTGCCTCTTTTTGGAAATGAAAAACATTCATCCTCCAAAACCCCTCAAGAGCAAAGATCCAAGTCTAATAAACAAAACTCAACAGACATGAAGCGTAAGGGCGGTTGGCAGGCGAAGTTGTCAAAGAGTTACTCGATATTTAACAATGGAATTACATCTTAGTTGAGATAAGACAGCATGACATACAATTTAGATGTAACTTCTTTTACACACCAGGAAAGTAAGTATTCTGCATTGATTCGCTTCTGTAGACATGATGCAACCAAACTGAGGTTACTATATTAACTTGTTATTGATATGATTACAATAACTGGTGGCAGCAATTTGTTAGTGCAAAGTCATTGGTTTTAAATCGCGGGAAGTTGTAATACAAAAGTAAAAATTCAACAGTCCATAACATTTAGGGTCATTGTAATTACCAAAGAAAACAAACAACAGCTCTAAAAAGTTTGTTGCCCTATTATATATCCTTATGATCCAGCATGACAAGTGTGATTTAATAATGTGATTGTCGCTGTGTCTGAATTCTGGAGTAACTGTGAAAATGTGAAAATGGTTCACTAGGCCAACTTTGATCTAACAGCAGTTTAATGGAAACACCAGCATGTTATACTGTTTGAGCATCAGTGTGGTTGGAGTGTAGTATGTTGAAATCATCATGTACAGTACCATGTGGATATTGACATACTACATACTCAATGCTTACTACAGGGGGTGTGGCTGTATCAAACAGAATTTGGACACGGCAACTGACCGCTGCAAACCTTAGCAGCTAGAAAAATGACAAATGGAAAATGCATTTAAAAAGGTGGACTCTGGAATACGATGTTACAGCATGGCCCCAAACAATAAGTTGCCATGCTTAAAAATGTGGCGTGATAGAATGGCTATACTGACGAGTACCATCAGATCCCAAACGCTCATTTTACGATATTATTTCTCAGTTCCAGATATAACGCCAATATAACGATATAAAGTGCACCCAGGAGACTGGAACACAATTTGAGGCTATAAAGTAACGTTACTGTGGTGTCTCTACCCTACTACAGCGTTTATAACCAACATGTTTTCTATGTTCTGTAAAAAGCCTCATATCTTGAATATTGCTGTTACGTTTCATGTCCCAGAAGCCAAGTCAACCTATTCAAAATTAATTGTGAAACGTCAAAAATACATGGCTGTAAATGGGGAAGTCAGTTTATAAAAACTGTCTGGCTTGGGGTTCTCACAGGACAGTGACCATATTCTAGTTTCACTGTTGCTTCCAGTTCAATTAATCTGAGTTTGTTCATTTGTGATGAACTAAGATGTATGCTAAGCAATTGCAAAATATTACTATTATTAATGACAAATTTCACCTCCCCAAACATTGTATTGCTGCCTTAAAATAATACTTAACATTTGGACTGAAACTCTTCTGACCCTCTGAAGTCACCTGGAGCTGTGCAGGACAGGACTAAAATATTCAACCCTTCAAAGTTGAAACTGCTACAATAATGAGAAATATCATCTTTCCAAACAAATTCTCATTTAGGTTCTTGGTCAAATATCTTTCTACCATAGATTGAAATTAGGTTTTCACAAATGCTGACTTAAAACAAAAACCAATAAAATACACTACCAAAAAAAATTATAAAATTACACTACTGCTTCTAGTTGTTTGATCATAAAACTTATGAATCAACTGAATTCACAGCATGAAATGGACACTGCCCATTGGATGAAGAAATGGGAAATTGTGTGGCCATAAAATTTTGCCATGTCTGCTTCCCTGTCCAGAGTGGCACTGGCCACTGGCACTGAGGTGCAGTGTGTGACGAGGTGGACAAAGCAAGTGCTGTGAGGGATGTTGGCGTGTGTGTGTGTTGCTATAGTATTGTGCAGCGTCTCTGAGTGCTCTTCTTGCTCTTCTTATTGCTGCGGTTGGTCTCCTTATATCTCCTAATCTCCCGTACTAGCGAGTAGAAAGCTTCCTCCACACCCTGAAAGAAAGAATGTCACAGGATAGCTTTAAAAAAATATGTTTGATCTAGTTGCAATCAATCAAAAAATAGTATTATTTCAAATACTGAATTGCAGGTGTCTTATTTACCCAAACAATGCTAGTGGGTGGGTCAGTGCAGTCTGAATGCAGCTTGTATGTGTCTTTTCTAGAAACTGGTAACTACCTGTCTGGTTTTGGCCGAGGTCTCCACAAAGGGCACGCCGTAGCTTCGTGCCAGCTCCTGTGCCTGCCGCGTCTCGACGCTTCGAGAACCCAGGTCGCTCTTGTTCCCCACCAGCACCATGGGAACACTGTCGCTGTCCTTCACTCTGTTGATCTGCTCTCTGGGGAAGACAAAGATCCAACGGATGCAATCTGTGATCGGTACAAAAGTAAGCTTCGTTCCTCTGCCTCCCTTTTGTTAGTGTGAGGGCGTGTCTCCACTGGCCTAAGGTCGAGTCCCAACAGCATTCTCCTGTTTCTCCCCTGCTCTGTCTCCCTCCCTACTTTCCTGCTGTCTGAATTGAAAATGAAAATCCTGGAAGTGAGTAGACCACCCACCAGTGGAACTTCTTCCTGATCCCATTTGAATATACAGGGTATGGTTAAACTGGAGATGATGGCTATATAAGGGAGCACTATGCTGGTGTGGTTTAAAGCCACATTTCCGTAATAATGCATTTCTGGTATTTTAGCGTATAAGTTATAAATAGTTTCGATTTTAGTGTGCAAAACTCCCTCAGCACTTTCCACCACACTGTAATTACAAGTCTAGTTACAAGTGTCATGCTAGTAAGTAAGTACCCTTCCCAGTGTTGCCAGCATAATAGACAGCTGTGCTACTGATTGAATCAAATCAAACATGCACTCTTGAATTATTTTTGATTATTAAATTATATATTGATTATTTTTTTAACCAGTTTTAACCAACTTCTCCAACTCTGCTCCATTATCTAGACTAGTGTGAGGTGCTGGGAGCTTGTTGGAACGTAGATATCTCCTACCTATAAAGGTGGACATCCTCAAAGGACTTGCTGTTGTTGATGGCAAAGACACAAAGGAAGCCCTCCCCTGTCCTCATGTACTGGTCCCTCATGGCACTGTACTCCTCCTGACCTGCAGTGTCCAGGATGTCCAACAGACACGTCTCCCCATCAATCACCACCTGTTTCCTGTATGAGTCCTGCAACCAACACATACTAATCACTTACAACTGGCTAGAAATCTGACAATCAATTGGATCCTGATTCCCACAACTGGCATAGTTGATTTTTACACTCCAAGTTAAACTAACACATGATTTTGCTGTGTAGTTACATGGAACTTAACTTACCATATATTGTATCCAGAATAGCTAGAGCACACTTCTCCTACATGCTATGTGGGATTAAAAAGTTGAATTGAATCCAACTTTACTTATGATCTACTTTCCTAGATTGAGACATGGGATTGGAAATGTGGGAGAACAAGATCCAGTGCACCTTGAGAGACTATCTAGAGTCTTGTTTATGGTTTAGTCAGAATTACGATTCTCCTACTCCATTCTTGCAACAGGAGATTGCGCACAGTTGGGTGTATTTTTACTAACATACACGCACACACACTCTCTCGCTCACCTCGATGGTAGGATCATATTCATCAACGAAGTGGTTCTGGATGAGCTGAATGGTGAGAGCACTCTTCCCTACACCTCCTGCTCCAACCACCACCAGTTTGTACTCGGTCATGCCTGAAAGGGATTAGGAGTCAGCTATACGTTATCACATGTAGACTTTGCTGTGATTTTTAAGACTGGGCACATAACGATTCATGGGGTCTTCATGCCTAGAGTGAACTTTGATGATGGACAAGTCCAATGAGTCCATTTCGCCCCCCAAAGCCCTGACATGGCGTTGTGAAGTGACCCAGATTTAAGGTTGCTAATCGTTAGCTGTCTTAAAGTCGTTACTAAACTGAATCAATTTATATGAGCACTGGTGATAAAAGTACGCAATGTGTAAACGACCTTACCTTTATGTATTTTTTATTGTCTATAAAAGAGATAGCCTAACTAAATTTACGACTGACAAAATGAGATTAGCTTGCTACATAGCCTGAGACGATTTCCTTGTCCAAAACAGTTTTAGGAAACACTTGGATATCAGCCCAGAAATAGTTTTGCCAACGGGAGTTATGCGCCAAACTGTGAACCATGTACACCCAAAGTAACAAAGAAAAGATAACTAGAAGTTATAAATAAATTAAATTGTGTGAAGTCGTGGGAGTTCCTATTTAGACTCCATTGTGGTTCATTCTAGGCAAGGCTTTCACGTTAATCGCCCTCGATAAACAACCAATGAAATGGTGGCAGATAGACAGACGTTGTGATGGGCCAATCACAGTGGACTTTTATATTCCAAAATCGATTAAATCCCGCCTATAGGCAGAGAATCTGTCCAATCACAAACAGGTATTTTCTTTATGGGTGTGTCTAAAAGAAGCAGGACGACCACCCAAACCTCGAACATGACGAGCCACGCCCAAATAGTCCCGATACTATGTGCGTCTCAACCAATCAAAATGCAGTACAGGCGTGACGTTTTTGGAAAGAGCGCATTCACGTATGATTGGCTGTTGGACAGTAGCGTGCAGAAGAGGTGGCTCCCCTGAATATGACTTATCACCCCAGAAGTATATAGATGAGCTGCAAAAGGTTTATTTACGTACTTTCCAGTTATTTGCAAACAGGACGTTGGATTATGCTTAGAAAGCAAGAAATTATAAGGTCATGTCATTTATATGATTTAGTATCAAGCACGTCATTCTAACTCTCTGGGAAATGGAGTAAATATGGCTCTAAAATCAACCAAATAAATTATACATTTGTTAGAAACTAAAATTCTCCTGAATTTATCATTCAGTATTGAATTATACCTCATTTGAAATGTTATCTTCATTTGTGATTGAAAGAGGCTCAAGGATTGATCTATTTTGTGCATAGTCAATAGATGAATATGGAATACAAGTACATTTTAACAAATGAGCCTTATATGAGATACGTATGCTGACGTCTTATAGGGTTACTTTCAATTAGAATGCACCAGAAACGCGTGTGCACACACACGCACGCACACACACACGCACACACACACAAACACACACACACACATGCATTATGCCCCTCCCTCTGTATATCCTATGGCCTGTCATCCTCACTTCCCTTGTTTGTGACGTTCCTGTTTCTCCCTCACTCTCCCACTGAGTGCATCTGCTCTCCTATCTAATCTTTGCCTAAAATCACCAAGATAATCCTGCATCCATCTGTCATGAAAGAGCAGGAGAGAGAGAGAGAGAGAGCAGGAGAGAGAAAGAGAGAGTCGTCATTGTGCCCATGATGTAAAAAGTTCTACATTGGCTACATTCAACAGTGAACATGTTTGTGCTCAAATTAATTCACTTCGTAAAAGAATAATTTTAAATTGTTTAAATTTTATTATACATCAGGATATCTCACATATACATCTTTTATACATAGAATATTTTTCACTTTTTTGCGTGTTTAAATATTGATATCATTTCCTTCTTTACACTGATTCCCCCACAGGTAATCATACACTTCATCAAGACAGAGGACGAGAACATTGGAATAGTAATAAACTGAGACAAAAGAAGAAACTTGATTGAAAATACACCAATACAACACTTAAAAAATGAAATTGTTCACTGGAGTTGTCATTCATGTCTTTGAGACATTTCACTCAAAACAAAATTGCTATCTGCTTTAGCCACTCTCACAATAATGTTTCTTGCTGTACAAACACACATTTGTACTATTAAACCCTCAGATTAAAGATATTGTTTTTTTTCAGAAAAACAACTTGTCAACATCAAACAATTTTTTTCTCATAGACCAGAGCTCAAATTACAAACCCTCTATTAGTAAAATGGAATTAGATATTTGATCTCAAATACAGCCATCTGCACATGTACTTTCATTTCAAAATAAAATACAGTGTCAGCATGACCTGTGAGTAGACATAAATGCAGAACTTCAGTGTTTACCTACACACATGTATATGTATGTGTGTGTTTGTGTGTGTGTATGTGTGTGCACACATGCATGTGTGCATGTGCATGTCTGCATGCACGCATGTTCCTGTCTGTGCGCGTGTTTAAAAGGGAGAGAGTAGCGGGGGTACTGCACTGCTGTGCTCCTGGACCTATCATTAAAACATGCTCACCGCACAATGTTTCTGCACCTGCACCCGCACCCAACACAACAACAACAACACACACACACCCACACATACAATCTGTAACCTCTGACCCACCAACATACATGACTGAGAATCAGGGATTAAAGACATTAAAACAGCACAGACAGAGCTAGAGATTGAGAGGGAGAAGACAGAGGAATTCCTGTTAAGTACAGGGAGTAAGACAGAGGAGGAGAGTGAGGCAATGGTCACAGAGAAACAGAAGAAGGCAGAAACAGAGAGGCAAAAGGAATTGCATTGCCTGGGAATATTCTAAGCTCTATTATTCCATGCTATCTATCAACAGTTAAGTAACTATCACACACCTCTCCAATGGGAGTGTAGACACCAAATGGAAAGTCACAACTGTCAGATGATTACTCATGAAATGTGTTTTGTGACCCATAGGCCTAGTTGGACGTGACCTACTGTAGTTCAATCAAACCCAGGTGAGATTTAGCTAGACACCACATGTACCTTTGTGCACAAGCTCAAGCATGCGTCTATGCACACTCACACGCACACAAAAACCCCACACACGCACATCGCAAAAGGCTTACACATACAAGAACGGTTCATGAAATCAAGTCTCTTATCAAGTTGACTCAGTGATTTTGGCAAAAGGTCCAAAACACTGGGAGGGTAATAACATCAAAGTGAGACACACAGATTAATACAACACCTAAGCACCTTTCTCCTCTCTGACTGAAAAGTTTGAAAGGAGTCATTGAGGGTTTAAAACGTGATGGGTTTGTGTCAATCACACATGCCCATATATACTATGACATACATGCATGCTTTGATTTTGCATGCTTTGGAACCAACTGGAATGGCACAGCGCTGCTGTGGCAAAAGAGGGTGCAGCATCACACCCATCCCACATTAGCTTACATTTTTTGTATTGATTTCATCACATGATCAATATGATTTATGTAATCTGTAAAGTTCTGGGAGTAATAGTGGCTGGGTCATATTGCTTAACTTGAGTTTGAGCTTTTGTATTGACAACATATTTTGTATTTATCAACTTGTGTTGTGCACTCAAAAGCTTTACATTTTATAACCGAGGCCCCAGAGGTGCGCTCCCAGGAAAAAATGTGTGGCTTACATTTA
>OOFE01027722.1:0-23263 GCA_900323365.1 Monocentris japonica | reverse complement strand
TCATCGATTCTCACACACACACACACACACACACACACACATGCACATGAGGGAAAAATAACCCAGTAGGTAATAACATACTAGTGTCTATTTATTGATCCAAATTAGTTCTATTCCAAATACCTATTCAGGAAAATTGTTCACTTCAGTTTGTCTATTCTATTCAGTTGTTGTGTATCCTCCACTGACCAGCTTGGAGAGGTTCATGTCTCTGAGGACCCTCATGACGATGGTGGACTCTGTGTCGTTGGGGTTGGCCCGCTTGGCTGCCCCCAGCGTTCGCAGCACTGACAGGATGTTCCGCAGGCCAAAGTCATAGTGAACCTGGAGAAACACAGGAGGCATTTTAAATTGAATTAGATATGAATCCTGATGAGTTTAGGGACAGCTCTGTAAAACCATACATCTGGCACCACTCTCCTCCTGTCAAGCTTTTGGAACAAGCATTTACAAATACCTCCATTACAAATGAAATAATAGCGTAGATAACTTGAACTTTTTGCACAAGACTCTCTGGTTTTCAGGACAGTCACGCTAACCATGAGGTCACCCTGCCTTAAAACCTTGTAAACCCTGAGTCCTACCCTTAACGGGTGAAACCAGTGAAGGATCATTTTACCTGCTTAGAGAGTTGTTCCTCACACAGCTTGTAGAGAGTGAAGAACTTGCGGGCCAGCTCTATGTTGTCAATGAACCCGCAGCTGGCTAGTTTGACCCTGATGATGATCTGACGGTCAGGAACCATCATGGCCACCGAGCGGAAGTTGATCTTCAGGTTCTCGGGAAGCTCCTGGCGACCTGCGTAGCCTGGGTTCTGATTGGGCAGGAAAATAGTTTTGATCGGGTCAAAAATGGAAGATTAGAACATTCAGATTCCACTGTAGGTTGAGATCTACATCCATTTCAGATTTGATGAGATTCGATTCAATTCTAATGATCCCTGTGGGGAAATTGGGTCATTACAGCAGAGAGAAGGAAATTTTTCTTCCCTATTGTAAGAAAAATGTTGTATTGCCCTCAAAAATGAATATATTGAGGGCAATACAACAAACAAATAAACATACAGCATCTTCACTGACAGATTTACAGGTTAGCATGTGTTCACAGTTTACAGATCTAAAATTTACAACATATATCTGCATTAGATTTGTTCCTAGAGAGTCTCCCTGTATTTACTCATGATGGCTATACAGGAAAAAAAAACCTACACTGAGGCTTCAATTAACAATACTGAAAGGTAATCAGAGTTTGGAGCAGTCGCTAGCCTTTAGCTAGTTAAATCCCTATGGAAACAGCTCGGGCCTTTCTCTCCACGGAGCCTGTCTTTGATTATTAACTTTGCAACTCTGCACTCACACACACAAATACACACAGACACACCACACACACACACACACTTAGACACACACACACACACAGTTCACAGCAACAGAATGATCTCTAACCCCTCTCAGCGCATGGGAAAAGTATTCCACTCTTCTCCTTATTTAATGACTCGCCTTGGGAGAGCAACTGTGCAGCAGAGATAAAGTGATCTCACTATTACAGTGTGCAGAGTATGATAATGAAGAATGACTAACATTAATGAGACACAGCCTCGGTTTAATTTTGTACAAAATGGCCTGTAAAAAGAGACACGGTCTCTTTACTTATTTATTACTTAAAATGTGAATTGATGCTGTAATTCCAACAAGCCAAGTTAGCAGTTCTTGTCCTGGTAGCTCATGTAATTCAATTCTGGTTCAAAGTCTTTGTCACATCATCCTGTTTTTTGTTTTTTTTATCTTTCCTGTCACTTTCTACAGTATACAACACCACAACTACCATGAAGCTAATCTTAAGTTCCATCAATTCGGGAAGTGGATTTTCTGTTATCACACCCAACCAGCTGAGACGTAACTTAAAATGAAGACTTCATCAGTAACAAATGAATGGCAGTTTCTAATTAAATTCTGAAATAATGGAACTGTCCTGTCACCGACCATGGTGAGGAAGATGCCGAACTCGGGGTTCATATCCACGTTGTCTCCGTCGGTGAAGATAAAGTTTTTGCGTCGTTCCTTCTTGCACGTGAGGACGATGGCGATCTGCTGGGCCGCCACCGACAGCACCGGCAGGTTGATGCGGTTGAACTCGTCAAAACAGCCCCATGAACCGGACTGAGCCAGACCTGGACACCATACACAAACAAGTTTAGTAAGTAATACAATTGGATTAGAATTGTAACTGCAAAACTTTCAGGACTGTAAATGTAAACGTCTATTCTTTGTCTGGCTGTTATGATTCCTTGGCAAAAAATTATCTGAGGTCGTCATCAGAACTCAAACCCCTCAAGCCCCTGCACCTACCCACTCCCTTTTTCAGGACCCCACCCTGACACCATTTTGAGAAACACTACATTAAATAGCATCCACTGGGGTTGTAAAATAATATTATCAATGAAAATATTCAGTCTCTTACCTTTGAATATCCTCCCCAGACCTCTAAAGTCCATCTGATCAGAGCAGTTAAAGACCACAACATACTTTCCCAGGCAGCGACCCATGTCTTTTGTGGTTTCTGTCTTACCTGGCAAAAGAGAAAGATTTATCACACACGGCTCAGGTGGTTCAGGGAACCAAATAAAAAATGTATTCTCTTGCCGTTGGGTCCAGGCTCATTTAAACATTACTTGTTTTGTTGTGCAAAACCCAACAAAGGTAAGTCAGTAAGATCACATGGGTGAAGACCACTGATAAACAGAAAGAAATAGATGCAGCCTCTGTAATTTTTTATTACTACTTCTGTGGTCTTGAAGCCATTCTCCTGTAGCTTGCTATGACCGTTTTGGTAATGCAAGACCCAAGTAGGTAGCTCTACCAACTCGAAGCAATGTAACACTAGTATCAAGCCTACAGTCTCAGTTCAGTAGGCTTGGTCCAAGGTAGAACCATTCGATTATTTAATTGAGACAATTCAACTTAAAATCATATCTATATTTTAAAGACAAACTGAACCAAATTTCACAACAATGTGTTAATGAGAAAGTGCTACTGTACATGTTGGTGGTGGTAGTGTCAATCTTACCTGTCCCTGCAGGACCAGCAGGAGCTCCACCCATATTCATACCTAGAGCCTGGGCTAGGGTGATGTAGCACCTGGGTGCGCGCGCACACACACACACACACACACACACACACACACACAACATTTAATGATAAAACAATAAGAGTTTTCTACTTGAGGTTTTCTTCCTCTCAAAGCAATTTTTTGTTTCAGGTCACCACACAATGATGATAATGTGATACTTTATCAATCCCCACAGGGAAATTCTGTTTTCACTTTCACTATAATGCAAAAGGAGCACTGTTAGGAGAAATGTGATGGTCATGTTATGCTTTTACTGGAGCTCTATAAAGAAGGCCCCATTAACTTCAATAGTTTGGGAGAAGGCTGAGATTGAAGTACAGGGGCTGACCCGCTGTGTGTTTGGTGGCCCTACGAACTTCAATTGAGTTTCCACTGACATGGAGGTGATTAGATAATGACTGCATTTTCATTTTGGGGTGAACTATTCCTAAGTCTCCCAACTTACTATGCTGCTGCCCCCTCGTCAAACATCTTGCAACAAATTTTGCATCCTTCTTTGCAGAGTGCAGATCAAATCTGACCACTGCTGTTGCATGAAAACCTTGTATCACAAAAAACAGCCTTTAATAATTATTATTTTCCCCATGGCACCCAGGTGGCACCGGTTCTACCTTCATTACTTTTCCTCAGACCCGATGAGATGACAGAGAGAAGGACGGAGCGTGAACGAGAGTGAAGAGAAGGAGTGACAGAGAGTAACAGCAACAGACCAAATGCTGGAGGCAGAGAAGGAATCAGATAGTGTTGCAGGCAGGTGACGACAAAGGCAGAGAATGAAGGCAGTCAAGAAGTCAGGGTTGTCTTGGTGCCTGGGGCCAGAAGGCCAGTGTGCCACTTCTCTGGGATGCTGCTGTCTGATGTCTGCTGGTAGCTCCCTGGCGCTGTCTCTTCTCATCTCTCTCCCCCTGTCTCTCCTCATCTTTTTTTCCCCTCTGTCTCTTTTCATCTTTCTCTCGGTGTGTCTGTCTCTGGCCGTTGGTGGACCTCTCTCTTTCTCTCTCCCTCTGTGTACGATTTATTTTCTGATGATTTCTTTCTTTTCCTTTCGCCTTCTCTCTCTCTCTCACACACATACACACACATACTCCCTCTCTCTCTCTCACCTCTCACCACTCTGCAAGCTATACCTATCATTAGTCAAATAAAAAAATACTTTAGAGTAATGACTAGTGCCCCCTAGTCTATCAGAAATTCTATTCTCCTGTGTGTGTGTGTGTGTGTGTGTGTGTCCTCTAGTATGGCCCTCTACCTGTCAGTCAATGGCGTGATAACAAGCCTGTCAGTGCAGCCCAGGAATTCATTCTGGTAGACAAAGGCCACGTCTGTGATGTTGATGATCATCTTGTCCGAGTCCTCGTTGAAGTAGAAACGACACTGCTTCAGCCACTCAAAATCACTGGGGCTTTTGACATGCAGCCGGCACTGGAGGGAGAGAGGGAGAGGAGGAGAAAGGGAAAAGAGGACAGAGAGGGAGAGAGGCAGAAAATGGGGAATAAATCGGCAAGGAGAGGAGAGGGGGGAAAGAGGACGGGAATAGGGAACAGAAGGATGCAAGGCAGAAGGAGGTGATGTGAGGTGAGGGATAAAAGCGTGAAGAAAAAGGGAAGGAGATGGGGAAGGGATGGGGAGGAAGAAAGAAAAGGTGAGAGGGCATGAGGTGAAGGTGAGGTCAAACAGAGGGAAAGATGGGGAGAGAAGACAAGGAGAAGGATAAAATGAGGATGTATGGAATATAGAGAAATATGTGAGGTGCAGTAAAAGGAGATAGAGTAAAAAGAAGGATGGGAAAGAAGAAAGGATAATCAGGAGACATTATGGGGGAGGAGGGAGGGGAGGCGAACAACAGAGAGCAGAGAGTAGGGGGTATGTGAAAAAGATTGGCAAGGTAGGGAGGAGGGGAGAAGAATAAATGAACAGTCCATCAGTCCATTAGTGGCAGAGGCAAGGTCCAAGGGGATTAAATAATATTGATAAAAAACACCTCCACAATAAGTTCCTTCAAACTTAGGCAATTTACTGTGCCTGTAGGGGAGACATCAAAGATGCCTTTTTTTCTAGGTATCAATATCACCTGGCTGCCATTAGAAAAAGACTTTTGCAGACAATTGTTGGACAAAATTGACTATGTAGATGAGGTGGCAATTGTCAATTCACCATCGGCAACAAGAGCAGATTCAAGAAACAGAAAGATCGTTAAATACCATTATATCAAATGCTGTTTCACAAAAGGAAACGAGGAGGGGATTCTGGACTGATTAGATATAAACTAGAGCAGAAAACTTTAAGAGTTTGTGTTATGCTGCCAGCATGAACAACACAACTGAAGTGGACACTGAATATATTATCACACATCAGAAATATAACAAAACGTGTCATGATCATGTTTCAATACCCCTTCTTCAACTCATGAGACCATTACGAAAATTACTGTCATGCTGATTGTGATCATGAGGTTTTGGGCCTGGTTTCTCGTTTCAAAAGTAATGTTACTATTTGACTTATTCCTCCTTGAGATCAGCAGTCTTTTACACTACTACTACTTTTCCATTACAAAATTAGCAATTTCTTCCTCTGTTATCATGAAAAAGTGGGATAACTCAATTACTTAACTGAAGGAAGTTTTACACGTATCCACATAAATTTAAATCGACTCAAGTAATTTGTCTCCGTGGCCTATAACTGTTGTTGGCTGCTTTCTGCTTGTCCTTTAAAGTCCATCTTGGGGGTCGTTTGGTGTTGTGATGCTGTTTTACCAGGTGCCTCAGGATTAAACCCAATTGCTCTATAAACCCCAGCTGAGAGGATGGTGACTAATCATGATGAAAACAAATCGGTGGATGTAGGAGTGGGATATAGTTATTGGATGAGTCTTATTCAATCTGATAGAGGGTGAGAACAAAAGTAATAACTTAATTACTTGATTGGTCAGTCTAACACAATTACTCCAATTCAAATAGTCATCATTCAACATACTACTTGTTACTGGCAGAAGTAAGGTGACATGTTACTAACATGATCCCACCAAACACTGATACAGGTCTCATAGTTGTTCCTCCCTAAAGCCGTCTCTAGATCCCTCCGGGGGATTTCTGGGGCAGCAGTGTTGCATAGTTCAAGCCCCTGCGACAGCAAGCATCCAGCCTGAAGTGTCCTTGAGCTAGACACTAAAATCTCTACCAGCTCCAGGGACATTGTTCTGCAGCTGACCCTGTACTCAACCCTGCCTTTGATTTCTCATCTCAAGGATCAACAAAATGTATGACATTGCTTTTCCTACTCACAAGGTCATCGAATATGTCCCTCTGGTGGACGTGGATGGTGATGAGCGTCTCGTACTTGGTCCTCTCCACGGCCCCCAGGTCTCTTGTGGTCATGTCAATCAGTGTGTTGAGCAGATCCAGGAAGAGCTGGTTGGTCTTGGGCATGATGCGCCGGTCATAGCGGGCATTGGTCAGAGCCTCCTCAGAGTCCCTCGTCCAAATCATCTGGACACCCAGCAAGCCCACCTAGGAACAAGGATATGTGATGTGATGCAAGTTCTGAAACTTGTCACGAGATTAATAATTTGAATATGACTGACCCACCTGAGCGGGGAAGGAGTTGAGGAAGTCGATGAGTTGGAAGCCAGAGTCCTGGATTGTGAGGGCAGCCTGCCGGATCACCAGGTGCAAAGACCTCTGGGATTCCTTCAGCAGGGCGTTGAGCCACACCTCCACATTTCCCTCTGCTGTAACTGGACGCTCCAGCTCCACAGTCTCCCCCTCCCGCGACGATATAGCGAGGATACGGTCGTACATCTGAGAATGGAAATATTGTTTTATTGATAATGATCACAGATTGATTACTCTATTCTACTCTGTTCGTGAAGAGATATCCAATAGATTGTCATACATACAAGACAGAATTTCATTACAATAATAGGAAACTGATTAGTCCATTCTATTCTATTGTATTCTGTTGTTTGTTTTTTATTCTATTCTATTGCATTCCAATTCTATTTTCAAAGGGTGTGGATCCTTCCTTTATTAAAATAACAAAGGCATACAAATTAAAAGATGTTGCAACCTAATGAAGAAAATCAATGAGAATGAATGGAAAAGCCAATGAGAACCCAATGGGGAACCTAATGAAATGGAATTCCATAAGAAACTTCCCATGGGAATTTTCCATTACTCTTTTTCCCTTTTTTAAAATGTTTGTTTGCTTGTTTGTTTGTTAATAGCTGTGGCCCAGGTAGTGGCATCCCATAGGAGCTCACACCCAACCCACATATCTCCACATTATCCACGCATCAGGGAAGTACACACTCTAAACAGCACTGCTGAAAAATGCACCTTGTCATGGAAACGGACACACTTGATGTTGTCAAAGACGTTGAGTAGGTGGGCCTGAATGGTGTGGGAGTCAGAGGCCTGGCCCAGGATCTCCAGCAGGGCAGGGTCAGAGACAAAGAAGAAACGAGGGAACAGCAAGCGCTTCTTCTCCAAGTAGCTGTTTGACAGAGCAATGAACAGAACAATGTTAATCTGCAAAAGTCTGTCTCTCAGCAGCTGAAAGCCAGCAAATCAGACAGATGTCGTTGGCAGTACATCATATGTTAAAAATGTTTGTGCATCTGTTTTTTTTAATTAATCATATAAAAACATTGAACCTTTTAGAAAGAAAACATATTTTTTCCTACAGCCTATATTGTTTTTGTATATTTAGTTCAGACAAATGGAATACTCTTGTTCTCTTTTACATTTATCCCCTTTCTTCCTTCGTTACTCAATGGACTTACTTTCAGATTCATTTTGCATCGGAGCACCTTGTGATTACCTTTTATGGTTTGAGTATGAGTACATTGGGATATAGCATTACTTCCTACTCACCCTGTGAGTGACTTCTGGCAGATCTCCAGCTGTTCGAGGAGGTGAGGAAGCAGCTGCCCCATGGTCTCGTCTCCCACACACGACTGCACCACGTTGGGCATCTCGTGGGCTCGCGTCATGATCTTCACCCACGACTTGTCAATGTTGGAGAAACGCTTTGCTTCCTAAGGGAGGCCAGTTTATTTGTTGAGCACTCATATCTGAGATGTATTGTGGCTTACAGCATGCCACGTGCTTTTGCTAGAAGTCAAGTTGCAGTGCAGAAAAATTCATGTGGATTTTCACACAAATGTCATTTTATTTCTTTGTTTGTTTGTTTGTTTGTTATAACAAAAAAAGTATTATCAATGATTTGGCTTGGACCCATACACTCACATAATTTTAATTTCTGGGATTACAGAATCTACTGTAAATAATCCACTGTCATGTAATCTACCTTAGGCAGCTGTTTGGCAATGTCTCCCCCTACAAACACGGCCTCCAGGTAGATCCAGAGGTTCTGGACAGTCATCCAGTTCTCTATGATATCGGTGGTGTTGGACAGATTCTGCACCCACTTCTGAATCTGGGCCTTAAATGGAGTGTTGTACCTGTGGAAGGTCAGTCAGGATAAATAAGTTCATTGAATGAGTTATATCAGCATACTAGCCTTACATTATGGGATACATACATGTGACTACAAAGTTAAAGCTTGTACAGTCGCCGGAAATATTCCAGTGCAGCTGGTATGTCAAGGTGGTGATGCTGAACTATAATCAATAATCAGGTTTATTTGACCATCTTAGTCATATTGACATGGGAGGCAATACCGCTTGGAAATGAATAATCAAGTAATTTCACATGAAGCAATTAAATACAAATACCAATGTGATGTTTGGTCCAATGTGATCTGAGTTTATCAGACAGCCAAACAATATTAACAACAGTCAAATAATATTATAAGAAGCTCAAGAGTAATTTGAGGTATCTGGGTACCTTCATAAAGACAAGTGAGGCACAGGAGCAAACAGATCACTATGTTATGATCAATATTAAGACTTCCTTACTCACTGTGCAAAGTGTATCTGTTGGTCAATAAATAAATATGTGATGTGGTGGCTCTCCTAATGAGGCCTTGTTGGGAATGGAGTGCTCATCCAAAATAGAAAAATCAAATAAATCACATCTCCCACATCCATGCAGGTAGAACAACTCCCAGAGATGGACACCATCAACAAATCATTTTAGATAGTGCTCTGACGCATTTCAATCTCATGGTCCTTGTCAAAACCCTAATAGTGTTCATTATGTCCTTCAGCCTTTATGTACCTGTTGCTCATAAGAGACCCCAACACCATTAGGCTGTCCTCCATGCTGGTAATGATCTCTGATGTGCTGTCTCCTCTCAGGAGCAGCTCTCCGCGGGTCTTGAAGTTAGAAAACGTAAAAGTCTTGTTATCCCACTCTGCGATCACCTGCTTCAGCTTCTGCTCAATGTCCCGCTCTTTCACCGCACTGATGCAGATGTCCTGCAGAAGACACCCAAAACTTGATTAAAACAACAATAGTACCAGCAGCGGCCGCAGCACACAGATACATCAAAACCATCAAAAAAATAAATAAATAAATAACCATCATCCTCAGATCAGAGGCTGGGTACAGGGTAGCTGCCTGGGCACTAATTGTGGGTGTCTGGTGCATTACAAGTTCATGAAAGATGGAATTAAGATTAACTCAATCAATTATCAACAATAATCATCATCAGCTTTTTCATCTACATCATAATCGCTACCAGCCATTACAACATCATGAAACGGCAAATACAGATTGACTAGAGCAGCATTCAGTGATTTGCAAAAGTCTCTCTGAAGATGTCTGCTAGATTTAGACAACAGAGTAACCCCCACCCCCACACTATAAATGTGTCTATGGTTGATGAAAGGTCTGCATGGAAATGCCTGCTCGAGCTTAAATACACATCTATCTGATGCCAAAGCCGCCATCGTATTGGAAGATTAATACTCACTTCATTGTGAGGATGTGAAGGCAATATTGCACAACCGTCTACTGTCCCGCCACATAACCCTAACCCTAACCCTCAAAACCAAAGTTTACAAACTTTAAAAAAAACAAAGGGTTCTATATAGGCCCAACACCATCAGCCCTTCTAATTACTATCCATTCTTACCTCAATCTCCTCTTTACACTTGAGCAGAGGAGCCTCCATAATGTTGCGTAGCTTGAATGTATCGGCCTCCACCTCAAAGCTATGCCCAGTCACCTGAACATACAACCCGATACTTGAATTGGTCAAAGAGGGGAAATTAGGCTGTCAAGCAAATACATGTTATACAGAACAAGGCAGACTAGAAGACCAGACCACAAAAGTGCCATGACTAATCATCCCAAATATCAAGAGAACATCAGAGTGAATAGTGGACCTTGGTGATGCTCTTCTAAGTGACACAAGCTCGTAGAGGAAATAACTGAATCTGGGCTTTGTTTCACGGAGCATTTGGTGCATTTGGTGCCATTACCTCAGTAATCCTCTTCCAGTGGCGGGTCATCATGGCCTTGTTGGTCATGAGCTCCAGCAGGGGGCAGCACTCGCTGAATTCATCAATAGTTTTCTTCAGGTCCAGGAAGGCCTGCCACTCCTTCAGGGCGCGGGGCAGCTTACGACACCTGGAAGTAAAAATGGTTTCAATGGTCAGTTAACTTTTCCCTGTGCATGGGCAATAGCTGTCTTCCATTCAGTGGCACACAGCATACGTTATAAAATTATTGTGCCATTGCATCCACAGAACTACTATGTAAAATAACATAGTAAAAAAAAAATCAAACACAATGCACTAAGCCATACAGTGTGTGTGTGTGGGTGTGTGTATGTCTCAAATTGACAAGTCCTGTGCCTACCAGCACTATGGATGGTTGCCCAGTTCAAAAACACACTTCTTAATTTGACAGATCGTATTTCTACCAGAGGAGGGAGTTTACCCGACTTCTTCAACTCTCTTATAAGAGCACACATTTCCTTTCAGGACTGCTAAGAGAACACAAGAGCACACGGTAAATGCACACATCTTCTACACTAGTTCACAGTGTCAGGAGGAGAGCACCAAAGAGGAGACAGATTCACGAGTAGTTTCTTCCTCAGAATGGAATGCCTTTACCTTCTTCTCTCCAAGCCTGTTTCCCCTCCTCCTATTTCCCTGCACGATGAGCACAAAGAACGGACCCTTTTAGAGGACAGAGCCCGCAGTTCAAGAGGATGGGGACAGTGAAATTGAAATTCTTCGGAGCATTCATGCAACTCAATGGAACATATTACAGCATAACTCCAAGGGAAGGCCTCCACATCAAGCCAAAGAGAGAGGTGATGTTGAGGGGAGTGGCTGGAAAACATAATTTCCTTTTCGGAAACTTCAGCGCTCCTCTTCCTTTGTTCCTTTGTCTGGGAGTTTGATGATGGATGACATTGTGTGAAACCTTGACCAGGCTAGATTGCAGGTTTGGTTGAGTACAGTGGCGACCAGCCAATAGAGGGCACCAGGATGCCATCCTACCTAAGCTTGCATTGAAAATTTTGTCTTCTATTATTCTATATTTCCCAAACAATCTCTACTCTAGTTTTTACCCACCACAGAACCTTTACTTCCGCCCAGGAGGGGTGTTTTAAAATGGCACCATTAGTTCACACTATACGTGCTTGTGTGTCAAGGAGGTTGTGTGTGCATGTAGTGCAAAAGAACTGAAAAGACAAGTCAGGGAGGGTGTGTGTCCTGGGTCCCATCGGCATCCTTCTGCTCCATCACTGAACCCTGAACACTGCCATTCCCCAGATGGCAACATTGAGTGAAAGATTAGCTCACTGAATCGATCTGAAAACACTCCTGACACCGACTCTGTTTACATTGACTGCAATAATCCATCTATTGACCTTACTCTAATTAAGACAATATTTCAGGTAATCAGAAAATGCTTATTCAGAGTATTGTCTTAATCCAGTTAATATTGGATTATTGCAGTCCATGTAAATGTAAACGTTACTGAGCACCAGATGAAGGTCCTAACACAAGGGCAAAATTCTTAGGCAATGATGGCCAATTTTGCAAGCAATTACTGCATGTTTTCATGATAATTTTGTTCTGTCCTTTTATTTTATTTTTTTGATTTTGTCCAATTTGCCAACGCCCAATTCCACTGAAAGACAATATTGCTGATGTACACTGCCTCAAAATATTACACTATATCATGCCTTTAGTGATAAGATTTTTTGTTGTTACCCAGGTCCAGTCCAGTTCAGTTCCAGTATAGCTCAGATTACCACAACTCATTTTAGATCAACTCAACTCAATCAATCAATGAAATATATATATATATGTATATATATGGTATATACACTAATGCCTTGCCTAGTCTGGAAGTCTAGTAGCTCATTATTGATCTTCTCGATGTGGATGTCAGCCCAGAGGATGTCATAGTAACTGTTGACCGTATCTATGACATTGTTGTACAGGCCATACAGCTTCTGCAACAGCGTCAACTGCTTCCTAATCTCCAAGAGCTGAGGATGCGGGGTAACAGGAAGTCCAAAGAGCTCCTCTCCACCTGTGTAAGTGATGTACTTCCTGAACAGGTTGTCAAATCGATTCTGAAAAGGAGAATGGTAAGAGAACATCTAACATGAGTTTGAATATCACATAACAGAACTAAAATTAGTTTATTTCTAAACTATTTTTCCCCCCAAAAGTCTGTTTGAAGTAAAATATTTCAACGATACTCCTGAAATGCATATCAATACAATATGCAATTAAATTCATGCAATATAATGAATGAAAAAAGTGCAAATTCATCAAGGTACAAGAAAATGAATTGCAGCAAGAGTAAAAAAAAACAGAACAAAGCACACTTCTCTCATTTGTATTTACTGGAAATCAAGACAAAGTGGCAAAAAACACCATGCCACCCTTCATGGAACATGATTATATTGTCACTGGCATTGTGGGGAGTCAGAACCATTGCCATAACTAACTACTACTACTTTTCATGACCCTTTCAAGACTCCAGTACCTGGCCTAAATATAGGTTGGATGTGCACACCTACACACCTCTACTGCCCCCTTCATAACTAACCTACTCGCAAAGTATTTGATTGACATACTAAAAAATGTACTTTTAATTAATTATTATGTCTAGCTGAGTAACATACCTGGAACATGATGAGCCTGTCGCTGGCATCCTGAGGAGCTAGCCCCACCACCATGGGGCCGTCCTGGAGCAGAGAGGACAAAGTAGGCCATGTCAGCAGTTACCAAATAGAGTCTTAATCAGCCATTAAAATACATAGCTGGAAGGGAAATTAGCACAATACTGGCGGTTAAAAGGGTTGTCTGAGCCTGTCTATGTGTGTGTATGTGTGTGTGTGTGTGTGTGCATGTCCTTGTTTGTGTCTTGTGTACATGTATTTTCATCTTTGCATGTTTTTGTCTTTGTCTTTTCTCTCCACCTTATCATAGTCCTGGTAGAAGTGCTGACAGTCTTCCAGGAAGGTCTCCACGTTGCTGATCAGCTCTCCTCTGAAGTTCGGCTGCAGGGCCACCAGCTCATTCTGGACCTCTGTGCCCCTGGACAGTAGCTTCTCCCAGGTGTAACGCAGCGTATCCACCTTCTCGGCCTCTTCTTTTGCTACTGACAGCTCATATTTATGGAGCATGGAATATGACTCCTGAGGGGAAGAGAAAAGACAGAGGGTGTTTTTTGAAGGGAGCAGATGTTAGAGCTTCAGTTGCGCCAACTATACGGAGCAGAAATATTAGCAAGTCAAACACTGCATCGGATTGGAAATTAATCAAACACACATATAGAAATTTATGCATTCCTTCTGTGCTGCTGATACTCTGCTCCAACATCAAGTGGAACTGTCTGGAAAAATTTTGCAGTACTTCTACGTGTATGAGCTGCGGTATAGGACATAATTCAAACTTCACCTTGCACATATACACGTTTTACCTCTCCCATACATATGTGATGTTATGAAACACCGGCAATACTCTACTGAAAAACCTCTCGCATACACTACTGAAACACTTGCAAAAACACTATTGAATGCTTTATCATCATATAAACTACTAAAACCCTCACATATACACTTTTGAAAACCTCTCACATTGAAATGCTTTCATAAACACCACTGAAATGCTTTCACAAAGACTACTGAAATGCTTTCATGTGCACTATTAACAACCTCTTGTATATTTCTCACTGTGTGCATGTGTACAAGTGTGAGAGGGGAACAGCAACCGAAAGGCCTATAATGCTCTCCTGTACCTCTATGGGTCCAACTTGAAAATCAATAGATATCTGGTGCTCTCTGATCTCTTTGAGCGATGCCATGGCGATGCGAATGTCATCCAGGTCTTTGATCTGCCGATTCAGCTTCTTCCCTGCTTCATCTACAAAGGCAAAGATCTGCTCCATTTCCGAACGATACTTCCTGTTACAGTGCAGGCCGTAATCCACCATCCAGCTCTTGGTTTCAGCGGTGAGTGACATCTTCAGGTCGGCTGGTAAAAAAGCATAGGTGAGCATGCAGAGGTGATATTGATGGATTGGTTAGCAAGCAGGGATAATTTATATCACATTGGTGTTCTTCAGAGTCTACAGTCAGTCAGAAACAGCATATCAGTGACTATGGTAGGGTACACTATGGGGTCTTGAGTGTTGAATTATGGTACAGAATTGAAAATGGGTTGCAGGCATATATCTGGTCGGTCCACTCCCGACCTAACTAAACAAGAACCCCTCTGCTGTAGGGAATAATATTCCAGGAGTCTTCAGGAGAATATCTTAATCTAACCCGTGAATAGAGCCAGAGCTCCTACGGTGATGTACTCCGGTTCAGCGTTTATTTCCAGCTCCAGGTCTCGGTAGTAAAGGATCTGGCTCTCAAACTCTGACAGCAAGGGACTCCCCTGGCTGAACCTGGAGAGAACAAACCAAAAAAACACAATTAATGTATGACATCACTACACAATTCTAGATGATTTGCATTGCATTCATTGGCAGTAACGTATTCTCAGTAGTAAGAGTCAGATAAGGCAGTCAATCAATCAGCCATTCACTAATTTATCACTTCCTACTTCTGGATGGTGTCTTGACGGTCTTTTCTCCAGATGTGATGATAACGGCTAAAACGCTCTAGCGCTGTCATCACCTCCTGGGTAACAAGAAGATAAAACAGGAATTACCATGTGGGCAATAGTAGGTACATGTGCAGGCTTTACAGTATGACAGTACAAAGCTTCTTTCGGTGGCCATGGGAATTAAAACACATTGCCATAATAGTATATTGTATTAAATGTACAGTATAACTACATTGATACTCTTTCATTTGAGATTCTACTTTTAGATTGGCCATCAACAAAGGTGTCATTATTTAAGCAGGTATGATAAAAATTAACTTTAAATAAACCAAAGAAAAACATTTATTTGGAAAATTGTTGTATCCTCCCTTTATTTCATTCTCCTTGTACTGGATACAGGATTGTCCAAATAAAGACATGTAATATGCTTTCAATTTAATTTCCCTGTCAAAATGAAAGGGAATGCTCTATTCTAGCTCTATCCTACAATACCTTTTTGGTGGAGTTGATGGAGGTGCTGAGTACAGAGACCAACTTGACTATTTCCTTGTTCTCTGACACACTCTTGTAGTAGTTTCTGGCTTGGAAGGGAATGACCTGAATCACAGACGCTGAGATGTCTGAGGTGCTGCCATCTGGAAGGAGTAGAGATTGCTTTAGACAGGTAGTGTCTGAATATTGTAGAGAGGTCTGCTTTAGCTGATGTCTTGTTTTTGCTTTGAATCCTTCAGCTGCAATTGCCTGCTGATACAGAATAGGTCTGTGGCATCATCTGTTATCTGTTTTTTTTTGATGATAGATGATATGAAACAGGTGGCAAAATGCTGTATGATAGATGGCATCAACAAATTGAACAAATAAAAAATGTGCATAAAATACAGGTACATGACTTGCAACATGCCTCGCCAATTTTCCTTTTCCATACATAAAAATCACTCTTCGTTCTCATTCAGCCCTGTTCATACGCTGCTGAAGCTGGTAGGGGCTTTGAATAACATGCTAAACCTTACAGCTCCTACTTTGGTGTGCTCATGAATTGAACATTGAAATGTTATTTACATTCGGACTGTTTTCATGATCGTTAGGCCTACAAAACCTGTTCATCTGCAACTGAAATTATTTAGTCATCAGTCTGAAAATTTTCTTTCCTAAAAAGGTGATGTTTGGAGATATGAGGTTGTCATCTGTCCTCTAAACCAGGGCCTGGGTTCTCTGTCAGGAAATCAACAAAGATAGAGAGTGATACTCGCATGCCATGTTCTTGGTTGTATTGCTTTCTATCATCAAAGATAGAAATCTCTGCAAATCTCTGTGTCCATTATCGTCCAATGTTTCATTGCATTAGCTAAATGCTAGCCAGTGTGCATTGTGATTGAATGGGTTGCTGTAAGGCCTATGTGACTACATTTGATGGGTTGGAGTCATTTGAGTTAAATTTTAAAACATCTGATGTATAAATGTCCATTTCCAAAGCCACTGACAGCACATTTATTAGCGGCTCTGTCTGTTCTTCATCAGATGCGGCTTTGCTCTGCTGAGCTGTGAAATGAGGAGATCTGATTATCTGACGACTATGGTGCAGTGGCTAATGATCAGTGTGCGTGGTAGGAAGCAAGCAACAAAGGAATACTTCCACCACTCTGAAGTCAACGTAGATAGACGGGTGGGTGGGTTGGTTGGTGGGTAGACAGACAGACAGATAAGCATATCCCCTCGTACCAGCCAGGCTCCTGTATGTTGTGTCTCCATCCTCTGATTCGCTCTCACTGCTGTCCTGTTTCAGTGCCGCCATCCGTCTTTCGCTCATCTTTCTCTGCAAGCGAGAACACACACAAGGAAAAGCCTGGTTCCTTATAGGTTCTGTTGTTCTACTCTATAGTGTAAAAACAAATCAATGTTAAATGGTATGGAGGTGAAGTGACTTAAACATCTCCATAAAGAGTGAAAATCCGATCATGATCTAGTTTCAAAACCCAACTGAGCTCACATTGTTGACATATTTTTTTGGAGAAGAGGAATAAAGACCTTTTGGTCCTGATAATTTGGCATTTTATAACACCAAAAGCAGTTACAATCTACAATGGCACTTTTAAGTACATTTCCTTCTTAGAGTGTGTTATTCACAAAGAATGACAACTCCTGATAAAGCACTTCATCCTGTGCTCTATCCTTTGATCCGTACACAGTCCCTTATTATCAATCATCTCAAAAGATTGTTTAGAGGCAGGAAATATCCTGGAGGAGCAGTTTGTACTTAGATAAAATCCTTGCAGATTTCATACAATCTGCTGCGGATACTTTTTAAATTATTTCTCTATTTTTATTGCCTGACAAGTTAAGATGATGGTTCTTCTAGGGCACCTTAATATGACAGCAACAACAAATTGCAGCTTTCTTCGAAAACCTGTCTTATGCCAGAGTCAGCAAGTTGAATAATCTCATAACTTTGTTTAGATAATCTATTCCCACCACACTTGAATTTTATTTTTTGGGAGATACTTTCATTGAGCATGATTTATACTTTTACAGTGGTCAGGGGACACATCTTGCCCCCCTGCTCTACTCTCTTATAGGATCTAGCCACCACAATACTCACAATCATTCACATACATCACACCTGCTACTGCTCCACCCACTGCTGCCAAGTTAATGCTTCCTTCAGGAGTACCCACCTTGGAGATCCTCTCTTTGCTCCACTGGCCAACTCCCTTGCTGACACTGACCACATAGTCCACGGCCCGGTTCAGAGCCTGTTGGACCTCATCCAGAGCTGGAAGCATGGCGATGTTAGGGATGGAGAGGATCACATTGGCTCTGAAGATGGGCTGCTGACCACCGCCCTTGCCACGACTGTGGGAGTCACTCTCAGCTACAGGAGGAGAGAAATGTAACTGTGATAGATGACATGATTCAAGGATAGACAGTTTACGAGCTCATTACACCCTGACAATTCAGAACAGACTAATACAAAATAAACCTCGCAACCTCGCTCTTCCTGAGATGCTCTTACTTAACACCTAAGTGTGTGATTCAATTTTATTGCAAGTTCTTATATGAAGGATTCTAAACCAATGTGCTGAGAGCAGCTAACTAGTTAGACAAGCCTCACCCAGGAAATGCATGAGCGAGGAGGTGTGGATGCGCTTGCGTAGCATCTCCAGGGTGTTTCGCGTCAGTCTGAGCAAGGCATCCACATTGCGGTGGTTGAAGTGTGAAAGCAGCTCCTGGGCTTCCTCCTCCATCACCTCCATCAGGTCCCTCTTCTTCTTCCTCCTCACTAGGGGAGAGGCGGGGCCAATGCTGGCTGGAGGGACCGCAGTGTTTCTAGAGAACAGACGTCCCTCTGATCGGCCCTCATCTTCACCTGGGAGACAGCAAGTGAAACATTTGCAACAAACATGTACTGTCTCAGATACTGTAGAGATGAACACTTGTCTGTCATGCTTGCATTATGAGGATTTTCACATGTGAACCAATGACAAATAAATGCCACTCCTTTTTTTATAATCAGTATATGAGTTTATTTTGTTTGTTTCTGTTGCTATTTTGGAACCGACTACTAGGACTGATTATCATGTACATGCTCCTGTGAGGACAGATGTTCTCTACAACTACATCATTAAATAAAATAAATTCATTCCATTAAGTTAGTTTGTTCTCAATTCTATTCTACTGGAGATTGTAATCAGTAGGCCTACATGTGGTTCAAAATCTTCCTCTCCTACCCTATTCTATTCGATTCCTAAAAGAAAATAGTAGTATACCGTCACTGTCAATGTGGGCCATGGTCTTGCTCTCGGTGCGGCTTCCTTCTGGAGCCTTCTCCTCCTCATCTCTCTGACTGTGGTCAAACTCCAACAGCATGTTTATCAGTTCGTTAGCTGCGTCCTCCACTAATGAACTCTTAGTGTGGAGGCTCTGGGCTCCTTTGATGCACAGGTCCTATATATAAATATATATACACAGCTCAAAGGGTACAGCATGGCAGCATGGCACTAGGTCTTGGGGTACAAAAAATGCAAATAATGGATACAGTTATTGTACTGTGATGCGATTTGGATGAAAGCTTCTACCAAATGACATATGTGGCAGAAAGTGTCATTATCACTGTGTTCATCAGTTCATTAGCTGCCTCCTTAACCATAAAGCTCTTGGTACAGATGTTTTTTTTTTTTATATGCCTGGAAATTATATGAATACTTGGCAGTTCATTTCTATTTGTTTCAATTCAACTGCATATGCAGGTTTTGTGATGAAGTTACCTGGGCACAAAATCAAATTATGTCCACCTCAATAAGTGTCAATGAATTTTACACGATATTGGACATTCCATGGCATGAGTGTTCTTCTAATATGTACTGCCTTGTCAGTAGCGGCAGAGAGTGTATCATTCACATTACCATTCCTGTTTGATGACTTAGCAGCTGTTCCATCACATTAACGAATCATGATTCATGGCCTGTAGTCTTGACTGCCAGTGAGCCTCTCCGTGCTCATACGCAGGGAATGTCACACAAACGGCCAGAAAGGCTGATATTGTAATGAATGACTTATATGCAATTACACATGTTGTACACGACTCGTTATTCATCTGAAGACATTAGAGGAATTCAGCCATGAACATAGAAACAGCTGTCTAACAAGAAATTATAATTTAAAACCAATGAGGCGTTAGATCATGTGATGCGCTTTAAAGCAATTATTCACCTGTTGGCAACAAAAGTCAGATGTTTCATTCAAACCCAGTACTCAACGTGATTCATATCAACAGGGTGTGTTGATATTTTTCAGTGGTTCCAACAATCAGATGTCAATATATATCAGATGAAATGCAAAGCGCTCAATCATCCTACCTTGGATAAATACAGGCTGAATAAATGTGTGCCCTACTTGAGATAGATTATGTATTTATTTACCCTGGTGGTCTGAACAAACTCCTCACAGGTGAAGGGCTCATCCTCTGGCAGAACACACAGCGTGGCTCCGCTCATCTCCTGTAGTGCCGCGTCTATCCTGAACTCCACCAAGTCATTCACCCTGTCCATCAACCGCTCCAACTCCGCTGAAGAGACAACAGGGGTGGGGGGGTTGACAGGGAGCAGTGGCGACAGGGGAAGGAATGGAAGACAGGGAAAGAGAGAGGGAGACAAAGAGATAAGAAAGAAGAGAGAGAAGGAGGGAGAAAGGGGTGGAAGGGGGAAGGGAACAGATAAGGGAAGAAAGGATCGGGAAACAGAGAGGGAGGTAGAGTAAAAGAGAGAAAGGCGGGGGGGAGCACAGAGGAGCGAGAGAGAGAGAGAAATAGACCAGTTTACTTATTTAAGAGTACACACACACACATTCAACACAAAAACACACACACAAACACAGAGTACACAATGAATCCACTAATGTGAATTTTAAGTTGCAGGATGTCTTACGTGTCAGCAAGGAGGACATTGATCTTGCTGGATTTTCTGCTTACCCAGAGCCTTGTCGATGCGGCTGAGATACTTGTCTATGTTCAGAGATGTCCAGTTGAGGGAGGTCAAACCGGGCAGTATAGCCTCATCCACCTGTCAAGTCAGTGAGGTGTTTGATGCACATTGCAACTGCTGTATATTGTCACGTACTGCCCTGTTGTATCTCGTCATATGTACTTGTATTATCATACATCACATGTTTCATTCTGTTTGAAATGCATGACAAACAATAAATAGAAAAAGCAGCATTCTGGCAAAGTGAGCTAATTTACTCTTGCTGTTGACTTATCTGTCAATCAAAAGATGAAAAAATAAAAATCACTTTTGTCATGGATCTTAATTCACCTCCATGTTAAACACTTTCAGAACAATGGCAAAAGGAAACAAATGCCAAGATTTGCTCACTCTCCCAATGCTATCGGCTTTATTTCAAATTACAGTACTACCATCTCTTCTCACCTTAGCTACATGAGGCGTGGCCATCTGTTCAAAAGCACTCTGAATCTTAGCCCGCACTCTGCAGTTCTCACTCAACATCAACTGGAAGAGGAAGATATGAGCATATGAGATATGATATTTTTATTCACTTATAACAGTGTTGAATTACTGAATTTATTTAGTGAAGAATATCTTTCATGTACAATTGGAATTATGTCCCCAATCAGGATGTTGTTATATGGCAAAGCTACATACAGCAGGATATACAAATATAGCCACCAGAAATTCCATATTTGCTGCATTGCTGTTTCTCCACTATTACTGTAATCCATCCACCTGTAATTTGTTGTAGTTCTTCTTGAGGATGCCCTGTTTCTGCTGCAGCAAGGCAGCAAAGGGCGGGATCTCCAACTTCATCCTGGTCATGCAGTCCGTTTCTCGGATCTGGGTCAGGATCTCCGGATCAAAGTTCACAAACAGCTCCCCTGTCTCTGGAGACCTGACCAGCAGAGAGGCCTGCAGGCCCACCCTGGCATCCTCCATCTGGTGGGCAGGAGTGGAGGGAGTGTGGTGGTGGGGGGGAGTGAATGAAAAGAAAAGAGAGGGAATGGAAGGTCAGTGGGGAAGGGAAGGAAGGGAGAGAATGAGGTTAAGAGCGGGAGAGCACACGCTCACGCATGTATATATAAAATACATATTCTTTTAACGTGAAATTACAGTCAAGTAGCAGGGCCTTCAGGTCTTTAATTCTACCCAAGCAACATTATGTTTCCTCTCCCTCACCTGCTTCATCCAGCCGTGATGGTAGAGCATCTCAAACTCCAGCAGGACTCTGGCCACCCTGTTGTAGTTTCTAATGATCCTCTTAGCCTCTGGTGTGGAAAGAACCGCTGGATGCTGCTCAGGGAAGGATAATGATAGGATTATAGGAGATGGAGATGGGCAGAGGGGTTGAGTAGGATTGTTATTAGGAAGGTTATAGGAAGTTATTGTTTCAGAAGGAAAAAATGTACAGATGCCAAATCCACTGTAAATCAATAACAACAACACCAATTGAGTCAGAAGACAGGGATGCAGATATGCACGCATAGTCACACTGGAATCACAAAATCCAGTTTTCCTATGCCCTGCCAAAGACATATTCTAATGATGACAGAGACATTTGGGAGCTGTTAAAAGCACTACCCAGTTTCACTGTAGAAAGGCATATGTTCAGTATAACCTGTTGAAAGAGATCCATGGGTTCCTGGATCCTGCGGTACAGCTGCTGAGCCCATAGGATCCGGCCCACCACCGGAGGCATGTCTCGGCCAATGGGAGGGTCCAGTTTCTGCTTGGTGTAGATGCGGGAGACCATTTCAATGTCCCGACCATAGTTCTGCAGAATGCGCTGGTATTTCTCCTCAATGCCAAGGTCTGGGATCTCCAGTCTGTTTTTCAGTAAGTCAAAAATAGTTCAAATTAAATCCCAAATTATATTGGAAACAGATGACCAATATGAACTAAATCTGAAAAAGCAAAAATGCCATGGAGCATAGAAGGGTAGTGGGAGATGGTTTAGGTCGAAGGTGAATACGTCTTGGGTTAGCCGGAGTGTGGCATATAAGGAAACATTCAACAGAAGATTACCTTTCAAATTTCTTTAGCACGTTCAGAGCTCTCTCTGTATTCTGAATCTTTTCAAACGTGTTATCCATGAAACTCTTCAGCTGATTCTGGAAACACCAAGACAGCCGACAAAAAAATGTTTGTAAAAGAGGGAAAGCATACACAGAGAGGGAAAAACTCTGATCAATTACTCCAGTGTGTGGCAAACACACCCAACATATTGACACTTCTCTGTGAGAGTACAAAACAATTGCATTGACCTATATACAGTAAGCTACTCATTGCAACAAGTGGTCATAAACATCCGAACAGCACTCATAGGTAACCTGTATTCACATAGTTAACTACACAATGATTATTGTTAATTGTTCAAAATAAATGACTTGATGTTGTCTATAATAATAAACTTACATGGAGTTCAGTGATGCTTTTACAGAATTCATCATAGTCCACATCAAAGTCAGTTCGTCTTTGGTCTAGGAAACTGTAGTGTTTTTTCTTCATGCTAAGCAAAATAGCCTGGCACACAGACATGCATGCATGCATGCGCACACACACACACACACACACACACACACACACACACACACACACACACACACACACACACATGTATGTGCACACACACATA
>OOFE01027719.1:0-10073 GCA_900323365.1 Monocentris japonica | reverse complement strand
TTTACTGTGTGTTTTTTTTTTTTTTTTTTTTTAAAGTCTTCAGGCTTATTTGGGATGAACTTGGAACTGGCTTTCAAAAGGTTTTAAATTCAACTTACAGAAACTTGTAGTCACCCTGTTTATGGTTTGTGAGCCCAGTATCACGTATTGAAACGAACTGTGAGCTCAATGTATTGTTACATAACTAGTGGCCTGACTGTCTCCTTGGATTTATATCGCAAGACCTGCGTTAGTGTGAAACCAGTCTGAGACTGAGCAAAAGGCACAGGGGGTAAAGATTACACACGCTATATTTCAGCTCTATTATCTCAGATGATTGCATAAAGTGTGTGTGCGTGTGTGTGTGTGTATGACAAGAAGGAGTTAGGTTGGGCGTGGCAGGGTGACAGGTTAGATTGCAACACATCAGTGAAAGTTTTATTTGAAAACAGTAGGACCACGTTTGACCTACAACAACTTTATGAATTGCAGGACATGTGGTTATTTGGTCACCTCACCTCTGAGGTAGTGTAATTAGCCTGCAGCTCCTCATAGTGGTGTTTGAGGCGTTCTGACTCCTCCTCCCTCTCACGCGTCATACAGTCCATCAATGTTTGCACCTGCACCAGCTCCTTCTGCAGCACCTCCACATCCTCCACTCCCGGTCGCTGCAGCTAGGAAGCAGAGCAGAGACACTCTGTTAGAGCAGTGGTGCAAGGGGGCAAAGGGTAGGGTCAAGAGGGGCCCAAAAAGATTACACTGATTGGCCAGATGGTGGCACTATAACAAGCAACTTAATGTTTTAGCCAGTAACTCCTGAACCAAGATGATGGCAAAGACTTACAAGCAGGAAGTGAGACATTATTCCTAAACGTTTGATGTCAGAGCAACAAACTTCACAAACATATTTGCAAAGGGGTTCCAAAGTGTGTCAGATCACTTTGATCGTGCTCTATAATGTTGTTGTGAGGCCAAATTTCTGCAAATTGCGATATCTCAGACATCTGTATGCATTTGGCCCACAGGCTTGGACCCCGCTAATGACTGCTTGCAGCTATATTTAGTTCTTGTGATAGAAATTCTTTGGATGACATTGTATACTACAGAAGTTCTGCTACGTTTCTGTAACAACAGTGAAGGGATCGTATGAGTTGGAGCTATATCGATTCTTCCACCAAGCAGCTCAGAGCCAAACTGATTCCATGGTGTCATTTCAGCGTTCTTTATTCCAACAATATTCAGAAAGGTGTATGCACACAAAGTACACACAGAACCTCGTGAGAAGAGAATAAATATCATCATCATCTGTGTGTGTGTTGTACCAGTTCTGTGTGGAGACTCTCATTCTCCTGCTTCTCTCTCTGCAGCTCTTGGGTCAGTTTGGCAAGCCTCTGGTCTGCAGCCTCCCTTAGGCTCTTCTCCTCATCATACTTCGACTTTATGTCTGTTGGTTTAAACAATTCACAAAACAACACAAATACCCTACCGGTCCATATCAAAGTGAAATTTACCCGACAGAAGAAGAATATCGTCAACATACAATGTGCAAAAGCTACAATGCCTTTAGGCTTTAAAATGCTTTAAGTCTAAATTGAAAAATGAGTAACAGCTGATAAATTATATAAAATACAATGGGCTTGGGCAGAACCATGATCTAGTAACAGAGCACAAAAGTTTCCAAAGAGATGGCAACCCACAGACACAGGCCTCCCAGTGTCCCAGCCTGCACAGCCCCATACTAACCCACTATCTCTGTGGCCAGCTGGGCAGCCTTCTGCTCAAACAGGTCCTTCATCTGCTGGATGTTGAACTTTTCTGTCTCAGCCTCATTCAGCTTCCTTTCCAGGGCTGAGAAAAGAGCACCATCTCTTAGTGACTGACGTTTATGATCAAAAGGTAAAGGAATATATTTTGAAAATGTATTTGTAATCTCCCCTACCTGAATCCTCTGAGTCCACCTGTCCATCATTCTGTGGATCCAAAGGAAAGAGAGGAACACTGATATGTATAGTCTCAACCATATGAACAATCGTAGGAATGAGCATATGCATCATCATCATCATCACATTTTAGCATCTAGTTTGGTATTCTGCTAGCCAACTCCAATTCTTATTTCATGTCATTTCTTCATCATTCATCACTATCCATTATTCACTGCAAGTGAGTGACTGTTACTATAGTACATGTAAACATCTTGAAGGAATTACTTGCTTCAGTTGTCCTTGAACTTTGTCTAGCTCCTTCTTGAGTTCTCCAGAGAACCATCTTTCTTCCTAATAGGGACAAAATGCACACACACACACACACACACACACACCGAGTTGTAGACTGTCTACAGACTAGGCTGAAACTGTAAATGCATAGACTGTAAATAAAAAGACAATTTACAGAGACCGTTAACAGTCACAGGTCATGAATACATGGCCATACCTTGAGTGAAGCATGCAGGTCCTGAACTTCTTGCCTCAGCATTGTAAGGTCTTCCCTGGAAAGAGGAGTGGATGCATTCACAAAAATGTAAACAACAATACTCTGTCACAGAAGATACAAGTGTCAAGTCCAACAATGGACTCCTTGTGATAATCAATGTAATAATAATGAATCTGTGACATGTGCAAGCTGGGAGGTGACTCTCACCGACTGGGGCCCACATGAGAGGGGGGATCTCCTGTATCATGGAACAGCTCATAGTGCTTAAACAGCTCCTCTGCAGAGTTGTGAGACTTCATACACTGAGGACAGATGAAGCCCTGCGTACAGATAGACAATCATTAAGACCAACCATTTGTCAGGCTATATTACATTTACTCAACCAGACAGCTTCAAAATACAATTGACATAACTCTGCATAGTATGGTCGTAGAGCGTACAGAGGCCTGCAGGTTAGACCAATGCCACCAGTTATAAATTAGAGAACTAAGCGGTCAGGTTACCTCAGAGGTCTGGTCATTGTTAAGGTCTGCGCTGGGCTGGTCTGACTCTGCGTTCTGGGAGCCTCCTTTCCCAGGAGTCTGGAGAAGAGACAGTAGACTGGATTAGTCTGAATACGCACGCGCTCTGTATACATTTAACAATGGTACCCGAGTGCATGATAGAAGCAGTTTATCAATTAGATTGTGTGTATTAACAAAACTTGCAGGAAGTTGTGTATTGCAATCACAGAGGCAGCTGAAAAGGGTGTGTGTGACTGGCTCCTGTATTCTAACATAGATTGACAATCCACATTGAGGGACGCACGTGTACAGTCTGGGCCCTCTGACATTTACTTGTAACATTGGCAATCTTGGCATCTGGGCAAATGTTGGAGCCAGTGAACACTAATTAACGAAAACAACCAGGAGGCTTCCCAGAGGAGGCCAAGGCCTGCAATGGAGTCTTGGGTCACACATCCCAAAACATAAATAATAAAAACACATGCAGTGCTGGGACTTTATCCTTTAGCATTTGTCTAAATGATCAGCTCTACCAAAGAATGATGTTGCATTCTCCATTTGAAAGTATCTTTATAGTACAGAAGTGGTATTATCAAATAATTCTACTGCAATGTATGATGGATACCAGTTCCTGCAGCTATCCCTTCATATGCAAGCTGCAGAAGAAAAGCAAAACAATACTTTTTTATTCACAACTACTATGTACACAAGTTTGTGATTCTTATGTGGGTTGGGTAGCCACTTGCACAGTGTGTTTACTTCACATCCCATTCCCCGACCCTGCTGGTGCCATGTAGTCGCATGACAGGCCATTGCCCAGGTTGCATTAAAGCACACCCTGTTATTTAGGTCACAGCAAAGCAGAGGGAGTTGAACTGATGTATAAGTAAAATCCAGTTGGTGCCAAGCCCGGAAGGAATTAGATATGGATATTCCCCCAATGTCAAACTCAGGCAGATTGATATGGAGTGGACATGTCAGTCATTTCCAATTCACAACGAACCGGTAAACTAAACTCTATACCACTGATGAGCCATTCATGAAAAAGGATTTGTTTTGGCTGGTGATTCTTTACTTTGCATGAATGAATGAGGTTTAGTGTGTGTGTGTGTGTGTGTGTGATCATGCGTGTTGGTGGAGGGACTTTGAACAGTGTCATCTCAGAGCATATTGGAGAGTTAAGAAACACCTTTGAAGGCGAGCCGCTTTTTAGACTGCATTTCCACTATGTAATGGAATTACTGAAACCCTGGGCCTAACCCTTCTCCAGCGCAGGGCCAGACCTGGGTTTTAAGAATGCAATACAGTGATCAATTCTTAAACTGGTGAGTCAATATCCAAAATGGGTAACATAACAAGAAAACAGCTATGTTTTAAAGAGCCTGGGTCACAGGACAAAACCAAATCCTCTCATTATGAGGCCCCAAACAGAAAAGGTTTAAAAAGCCATGCAAGATGTGAAACATTACACAAAAAGAGAGCAAAGGTGGGCAACTGTGATAGTACCGCTTTATATAGCAGCTCTAAAAATATAATAATATAATAAGATACAGCATTTGTGTACAATGTGGCAGTGCCCAGACATCACTGATCAACCTCTTGGCAATGTGGTTTCAAGCTTTAACAGAGTTCATGTCCATAAATTGATTGAACTGTCAAACATTGGGATAACCCAGGTCAGGGGTTCCCCAACTTTTTCATATGACAGATAACCCTAACCCTATTTAACTGTGGACTCTGGGTGGGGAGAATAAAACTTGATCAAAATAGTCATTCTTATACAGTCCTTCTGTGCTAACTTCGAGGGAGTTAAGTAACGTTAATAATGAATTTAAACTTTTGCTGGGGACCCACAGGAACCTCTTCAACGACCCTTAGAGGTCCCATACCACAGTTTGGGAACCGCAGACTAAAGTGTACGATGTTTAAGGTTTCCATTTCCCGATAAACGGTTCACGTGAACGTGTTCCGAGGCTACGAAGTGCCATTAGCCGTGGCCTGTGGTAGATGTAGTCCTATTTAAAGGGCATAGCAAACCTGTTTTGCTGCTACCTGCAGTAGTGACTGGCGGATGATTTATCCAAACTAGCATACGCCACTATTAACAGTATGCTAAGCTAGGTTAGACAAGGGACCTTCTTTCCATGTTGTGGTTAGCCAAATGAGAAGAGGCTTCCCGACCTGTGGCTAACGTTAACGTCAACGTTAGCAAGTGGTAAACGATGAATTATACACAGCGGAAATTGACGAAATCGATAATAACTGGCTAAGATAGTTAATGTTGCATTTACTGATGAACGATAGCTAGCCTGACACGTTAGCTAATATTACCCACTGTGTATATAGATAGATACTACAGCCCTATGTCAAGAATAGCATCAATCAGTCGAGCCAAGTTAGCATCAGATGGCTAGCTGTGTCGCCCCCACAGAAGGAGCGCTCGATATGTTTGCTACGATCTGACGAGTTAGCGGAGATTACCCATTTGCGATACTTCATTGGCTAAAAGGAAAAAATCCGCCCACCCGCGCCACTCCGCGTTCCGATACGCGCGTCCCTACTCCGACTACAGGAAAGGACAGGCCCGTGTCTCAAGGAAATCGACTTGGTTTAAGAAAAAAAAAGATATTGCCTTTCTGAAATCCAAGAACCTTACCATTTGAAGTATCCGTCTGAGCATGGCCTTGACTGTGTTTGTCTCAACACAAAATCCAATCAGTTTTCCAAATACAAAGTTTACGTCGCTGTACAACGGACACCTGACCGAGCTCAGGCAGCAGCAGCGAATGGGCGGGTCATGGGGAGGATGGTTGAGCAGAACTGAGAAATTGGCTCAGTCAAGATGAGTCTAGTCAAGATTATCAACAAATTTAAAAACATTTGCTATTATGTTGCACTGCACAGGAAAAAACGAGATGGGGATGTCCATTAAACAACATGTTTATTGAAATATTTTATATACAAGATGATGGTGCAGCGCAGAATATTCCAGTCATTTGTTCACACATGCTTTAAATCACAAATAAGAAAATGAGTGGCATTTTCTGATCTTCCCGATACTCTTCCACAGTACCAGGAGTTGACGAGCTGATAATATAACTAAAACACATCAGCACATAATCTACCTCTTCCTCCTGTTGTGGGTGTTGTCATAAAGTGTAAACCTATGCTCTGACTGATTTCCTGTCATAGTTTCCTGTTCATGTGGGAGGGAGAGTATTTCCCTATGGAACACAAATAAATAAATTCAATCAATGCATACTCATACTGTACATTCAATAACAACAACAAACTTAAATTTCCTTACACATTCTACTGTTCAAATCTAATAAAAGCAGAGAATTTTAAGGGGCTGGTTCTACATAGATCTGTGTAAGGCAATCTGTATTGCTTCCAGCAGTTTTGTTATGTGTAGAGTGTTCACAAATTGAAAACAATTCACATACTAGTGTGGTTGTGAAGGCACTTAGAGGAATCATTAGGCTAAATCTCAACACACTATCTCTCCTATATGGCCAAGGCCTCCTTATTGTGTTCTTAGACAAACATAAATAGGTCTTGACACGTATCTCACAAAATCCACTTAAATAATAGTTTCTTCAGAAAATATATTTATTTCTTGTATAATACTGCCTTTCTTTAGCTGTTGTCACATTTTGTAAGTTTTAGGTGAAGGCTGCTTTCCTCTATACAAAGACTGCAAGTTACCTGCCTGTCACAAATTAAGCAACAATTCTCTTGAGGAAGGGTACTCATTGCACATGTAACGCTTTTTTGGTAATCATCCTTCACTTGTAAAGGTAGGTATTAGGAGAAACAACATGGTTTCTACTTCTTGCATCAGAATCATCTCTGCCCCCAGATCTCGTTTGGGGAAATGTGTCACAAGACTTGAGTTATGGTAATGTCAGATTAGTACTCCTTTTGTAGTCCTAAAAAGTTAGTTAGTAGTTTTGACTGACATTGTTGCAATTCACTACAGAAACTTGAATTCAAACACAATGTTTGTACATTTGTAGCTACCCCTCTGAAAAGTGTTGCAGAAGGACATTATTTGGCAGTGAGTCACCATGGGGGAATGACTTCCTTCCAGAGCCAACACTTCCCTCTACTGGCCTCAAGGAAACCACCCAAACACTGTGTGCACTACCGATCGAGTATCACTCAGCATGTAAGACTAAAGGGACCTTTACATTGCATAAGCAGCACACTGAGAAAATCCCTTTAAAACAGTAAGCTTTAAAGGGACACATTTGCTCTTTTAGCTGGTGATGGTTGTTAAAAAAAAATCCATATAAAATACTAAATATACTTGGAAAACATTTTGGCACTCTTCAAGCCCACTTGAAAAGGGTTTCAAATCAACTTTAGGAAGTCCATACTGTACATATTAAGAGGCTGCGTTAGTAATGTAATTCATGCAAAAGTCTTTTTTCAGTAGATGTGTCCATTCTGGAGTCCTCTTAGGCAAACTGTTTCCTGATGGCAATTGTTGATGATTGTCCTATCTGTTGACTAGATCTGAGCCCTGTGTGGAGCAAACATAGTGAGGAGCATTGTTGTCTGTCATTGGGGACACCGAGGTGTTGCCGTTAGTCGGGCTACAGGCAGGACTGCAGCTTGGACTGCAGGTGTTTGTGAGTCTGCGTAGGTACTCTGCATGGACAGGCTTGTGGCTCTGCAGCACTCTGATGGCTTCATCAATCTTGAACCACTTCCGCTTCCGTCCTGGGAGAGAATGAGAGAAAGGACAAGGGGGAGATATAACATTTACACTACGTTTTAGGTGTTTGGCTGATGCTCTTATCCAGAGCGATTTACAATGGGTGAGTAGGTAGGGATTCAGTGTTTTTGCTCAAGGACACTTGAACACAACACATAGTTTTGGTGAGCACACTGGCTCTTGCCAGGACTGAACTTGTGATCTTTTGTTTAAGAGACAGCCTCTCAAATCACTCGTACACCCTGCTGATAGGTATGTAATGGATGAGATGGGGATCTGTTCTGCCATAATCTGCTTTTTTTCCATCCCAATGTTTGATTATTTATCAGCATCAGTGTTCGAGCTCAATGAACTTATATAACACAATTTTAACAAGAAACTAAAAATATGATATACTTCCTTTTGGCTATGCAGTTACCTTTTAAAGACAAATGTATACAAAGTTACTGGAGTGTAATATTTTTTAAGTTGAGTTATTAACCAAACTTATGATTTAACTCATAAACACTCCTTTTTCTTATACATACATAAGTTACATTTGAGTACATTGAAGGGAGAAAGGAAAGAGTTAAATGTGTCCTCTACAGTATTAAATTGATGGATAACAAAGCTTCTTTGTTGGTAAGGCTCATGGGTGTGTTTGCAAGGGTAACTCAAAAGTAACAAGCAATTTAACTCATTTAATTCAAATGTCAAATGTGATTTTAATTTTTGAAGGCAACTTCCTCAACACGATAGCATCATCTGATTCACTGAAGCCATTGAAGCAATTTACTAAAGCTCTAAAACTGTAGAGTCCCATGTCTAAGCTTTGAGTAGGATTGCTCAAGAGGCAAATAAACCTGAAAATGCTCAACCACAATGGTTATACAACATGCTCAGGAATAAACATTCAGAATAGCACACATCACTGCACTGAACTCATAGTGGGAATGGACATTCCTGACCTACTTCAACTAGTGTTTATGGAGCCGTCATGTCACCAAACCTGCCAAATAAAGCATCTTCCATAAAAATTATCTGCCCAGTAAACTGTCAGCTGGAGTTATTTATACATTACTTCAAACCCGCTGTCACCTCCCTTTCAGTACCAAGCAATACACTTTAGAAGCAAAAGGAATTAAATGTGGCCTCTGACATTAAGAGGGTTATGTGAAAAGGGAGAAACACCCCCTTGACGCCATGAAGCCCACTAGTGCGGAGAGTAAATTTGACAACACCCCTAGTGCCGAGCCCTTTCCACACAGTCATGGCCCTTGTATAGGACAGGGGAGGAAAAGCGGAGAGGGGGCTGTGGTGAGTGACGATAACTGGAAAACAACTGTGCACAGCAAACACGCCTCCCCCTCGTGAACAGGCTGAACTCTATTTATGTGGGTGATGGGAGTGAATGACACCACTTTTTTTTTCAGACCGGTTACAAATAGTTTCGGTTTTGAATTTCTTAGTCCTTTGACAAACATTATAGTTAAAATACAAAACACATTCATAGCAAATTATGGTAGTTGTTATAATCTATAATCTGCCCCGTCAGAAACATTTCACATTTTCTACCAGTGACATGGTGCAAAACGATTATTGATTTACTGGAATATAACAAAGTACATGGATTTTTATTATTACAGAGTTAGAAAATCTACTACTCACTTTATTTGTGTGCACTAACTGATGTTTGATAGAACATATTTATCAAATATTTTTATTGGTTTTCACATATATTGTACAATCGCAATAGTACTCAATACTCCAAAATAAGATGAACATAGAAATATAAAAACAGATTATTGCTAGGCATTAATCTGAAAATACCACTTCAATACAGTGAATTGGCACTTAATAAATAAAAAAAATAAAAATAAAATAAGAACAGAACAAAATACAAATGCTGAATAAAAATAAAAAGGGTAAGGGGAGGGGGGGGTTAGCTACATTGCATTAATGGAAGGGAACTCAATCCCAAAATAGGACAGAAACGGTTGCCAGACCTTATAATACTTCTGGGTGGAGCCTCAGGCTGTGTATTTAAGCTGTTCAAGTTTAAGATGGGACATTACCTCCTCCACCCAGCGCTTGTGAGATGGTGGCATAACTTTCTTCCAACTAAGGAGTATCAGACGTCTAGCAAGTAAGGTAGAGAATGCTATAGCCTCAGCCTGGTGAGTTGTTATTGGTGTCTCCTGCGGGACTACACCAAACAATGCAGTCAGTGGGTTAGGATCAATAACTGTATAACACATATATGAAAAGGTATTAAATACACCTGTCCAAAATGGGGTCAGTTTGGGGCATAACCTGAGGACTGAGGCTAGCTGGTTCTCGACTGCACCTGATGCAGGTTGGGTCTAAACCAGGGTAGAGTTTGGCCAGCTTACTCGCAGATAGATGTAACCTATGCAGAACCTTAAACTGCAACAACCCATGTCTAAAGCATACTGATA
>OOFE01027718.1:0-17098 GCA_900323365.1 Monocentris japonica | reverse complement strand
TTCTTTCCACAGCCTGTCTGATAGGGATCCAGCTCCAACGCTAGAACTTTTTCAGTTTGCTTTGTGCATATGGCCTTGCATGTCTCCATGTTGACAGCTTGCCTAAGCAGTTACTGTGCGTAGGAATTTGTAATGTGTTCAAATGGACATAAATGGCGGAATTCTGTTTGAGGTGCTAAATTAGTGTTGTCCTCCATCTTTATCCAGGGTGGAAAGGGCCCTGAGGCCAGCGGCCCAGTGCAGCAGCAGGGCACCCGGACGACATCACTGCTCAACCAGGGCCCTCAAAGGAAGGTTACCATGGCTAACTCCATGACAGGACAGCAGCTACAGGACGTAGGCGTGATACCCCAGGCTAGCCGAGGGGGTATGGGCAACCCTCAACACAACAGGGTATGTCATAAATGGCCCCTTTCCGTACGGTGGATACCTGCATCCATTCCACCCCCAAAAAAAATCTATATTAATGGTGCACACTGTGTGGTAATGGCAGTACTGAAATAAAAGAAGCTGAAATGTCCTCTGTAAAATTCTCATGTGCCGCTGGCGCTACCCTAGCATTCAGTAGACATACCAATCAAGCAGCAGTGGTAATAAGACAGGACAGTATGCCAGGTGCTGCAGTATTGACAAGCTGAAAGCAGTGTAACACGGGGGGCTACACAAGGTCCCCTGGCCTCTCTGCACGCCTGTCACCACCAGGCTGCTGTCACAGTTACCATACTCACTGACGCTGACAGGGTAAGGCAACCACCATAACGCTTGCTTGGCTTCTCTCTCCCTCTTTATGCCCCCCCCCTTTCCAACACACACTCACCCTCTGCTTCCTCTTGTCCTCGCCTCTCGGGGCCTCTCCCTCCTCCTCTTCCTCTGCTGCTGAGGAAATATACCTCTCAGCAACGAGCCCCTATGAAGATACAACCTATGCACATGCCACGCACTCATCATGCTCAGATGTTGACATCCTATGTAGAAATATGATAAGTCAATCAAGTGAAAGCTCGGGGCATCTGAAAGGTGGGGGAGGAAAAAAAAATCAGCTTTTTCAATTTTCATTTGCACAGGAAAACAGTAGACCCTTGTAGATGTGTCACACAATCCCTCCCCACGCGGTTGAATGCAGGATTAAAATATCAACATGCCTACATAAGCAGCAGGAGGTTCAATCTACTTTTCCCCTGTCTTTATCCCTTTTATACCCTTTTTTTCCCCACTTGGTTTGGGTGTAGGTGGTTGTTCCGGGCCGAGGCAGAGGAGTTGTAGGGCCAGGGGTTGGGCAGATGGGCCGAGGTCGTCCGATGTCCACCAGGCAGAACCAAAGGGGCATGGAGAGCCAAGCCTGCACTGTTTCCATAGAGGGCCTCTCCTCATCCACCACTGACATTCAACTGAAGAACCTTCTCTGCTCCATTGGCCCCATACAGGTAGGTGCCAGATGCTCCACTGCTTGATATTTGTTTGGAAAGCATTCAGACAGTAATGTAATTCCCTCTTGTCACCCAGGAGTTTGAGCTGTAAGCATACTGTACATACTTATCCATCATTTTTATATTTAGGTAAAGTACGTCTTGGTGTAGAGATTAGTTTAGAGATTTATTTTCACCCACCTGCACGTCACGAGTGGCCAGTGGCAGTATTGAGATTTCCCTACTATGATCATACAGCGCCCTCTGTTGTAGTTTAAAGGAGTAAGTGGGTAGAGAAAATGAATGACGTTTTGTTCACCACACCCACTCCCTCTTGTGGATGAGAGGAGTCTTAAGTTATATCCAATTTTTTCTTTTTTTTTTTTGCGTATTGTAGATGTTCAAAATGCTGCCCCAGCAGAGGAAAGCCATTGCCAGATTCTCCAATCCCCAGCATGCCGCAAGTTTTCAAGTGAGCTTCCACAGGTAATCAAAACACCTTCTTTTTATCATCTTTATATCTAGAGGCTTAACAGCAAAATTATTACATATTGTGGTCGTGTACCCAGAAACATAATACACACCTCAAATCAGACTATGGATTGTTATCAGGTGAGATGATTTTAGATTCTGGCAGCTTTATATTGAATTTGGCCTCAATACAAGATCCTCAAAGCACAACCTAAGCATTCATTAGTATCTCAAATCAACTGAGACAGTGTTTTAATCATATTTGTTGCGATTACCACACAGGCACATGATTGATTTGTCCCACATTGATGTGTCGCTGATTGACGGATGAGGAGTGCGATAGAACAAAGCAAGTCCTCTTGCAAGAAGTCGCTTTCTCCTGATGTGGGAGGCTCTCACGCACAGCTCTAGCAAGGTATAGGAACAATCCCTCAGACCTTTGGGGTCATTGACAGTCAACGGCTCTGCACACAAGCACCGATCTTCATTCATCGCCTACCAACTTGGAACAGTGAAAGCATCAACCTTAGCTGCAAGCTTGCCTATGGTTGCAGTTGTCTACCAATGTTGTTAAATGACACTGGAGAAGCACTGGACAGTTAACCGTACTTTGTAGTTTGAAAAATGTTTTGTGCATTTTACACGGACACTAAGTAGCAGTTTACATGGGATAATGGTTGCTCCCCTCAGCAGTTAGGTTCATGATGACAAAAAGAACAGAGTTGCTCTGACGTAGTCATTCGTTTTGTATCCGTGGCTCGCTGTTTGGTTTGGCAGTAGGGACTTGTTGTGGCAGATTCGCTCGTGCTCTTCCTTGGCAGTGTTTTTTCCCGTCTGTAGATGGCAGTATTTCATCACTATTGGGGGTCTGATTTTTTTTTTTTAACTTTCAGGTAGAGATCAGTCTCAAGCAGTTTATGGGTGAATGGCACTGCCTAGTGGAGAACTTGCATACAGGCACTGTGCTGGCCTGAGTGTGCATTCATTATCATTTAATGTTCAACACATACCATTGAAAGGCTGACATGCAATTGGCATAGGATGCAACATGCATAATATTTTTCCTCATTCCCAGTGGTTTTGGGAATGGTAAATGTTGTGACTGTATTTGGAAGATTCTCTTGGTGCTGTTCCTCCAATAAATTGGTGCAAGTGTCTCGTTCATATAGGTATCTTGCCCTTTGGGAGTAGCTTTACTTGATCATTTAGTTAGTATAGCCCCTTGTTCTAAATGTGATTAGGTATTTTAACTGCTACCGTGAATGCATTTTGGAAATATCTTCAATGCGTTTAGGCTGGTAATATTTTTGATGCATCTTTTAGTTGTGTGTCCTTCGTTTTGGAATAGTTATCTATTTGGATTTCTATTCTGTGTTGAGTGTAAGTTTTGCAGATTTTTTTTATGATCAGAACGTAAATGGAAATGGTTGATCCTTTTTTTTTTTTTTTTTTTTGACGTTTTCTGAGATCAGCGGGGATAGCTTACATATATCCTTCAGGATTTACACACACTGCTGTCTTTCTTTTTTCTTTTTTTTTTGATATACATTCGCATACTCTTGGCTGACATAATTGATCGGCGTTGGTGGGACATCTGTCGATAATTTGTTGCCTTTTCATTGAGTTGCATAATGTACGTGGACTAATACATTGAATAATTTGTGCTCACATTGAGATCTTCATGTAGATTTTTGGTTATTTTCGTCATACATATACAGAAGAACAGAAGAGGTAAACAATTTTTAAAAATGTATAGCCCCAACTGCCCCTTAATAAAGGCATCCTCTTTCAATTTTGGGCTTTTCGGCATATTGATATATTCATTTCAAAGTATACTTAGATATGATGTCATACTCGCGACAGATTGCTTCAAGGGTGTTCGCACGTAACTACAGGCACATGTGCAACATCTCAGAACGATTTAATTTAATAAAGCACTCGGATTTTGATTATCTCTGAGCATTGCACCCTTGTTTTGGAAGTGCTATCACATCACTGAGTATATCCCTAAATACTTAGTGTCCATGACTGGTGGTCAGGATTTGATTAGACATAATCAAAATATATACAGCAAGATAGGCACATTTCCTTTTCCTTGATAGCACAAGGTGTATGGTGTTTGTTTGCAGTTAACATCATTATATATTGTTTTTGAAATAGCCTACTTGTTGTTTTCAGGATTTTATTTCCCCAAAAATGACAATTTTGTCTCATGTGGGTTTTAAATGTGTTAAAAGCACAAACATACATTTGAGATTGCTCTACATATTAGCACTAACAATAACTCATTCAAGTAATGTCCAACGTGATGTTGCTGTGCATTATGCATTGGAAGGCGAGGGGGCAACCATTATCTGTGTATTAGTGATCATGTACATAAGCAGGCCCGAACCGTGACTCAGTGTTTATCCCTGTTCCAAATCTTTGAGTTCTCCTTTACACATGTTGTATGTATCAAGTTAACTTTTTATATAAGAATGTGCTGATGTGTCCAGACATGAATCATTTTACAAGTGTTTCATTTGTATGTAGAATCTAAATGAAAAATGACTGGACCACATTTCTGTTTAAAAGATATTTGACAAACCTTTTAAGGGGAAATGAGAAAATAAAAATATGGCCAATATACCGTGAACACGCAGGTATGTGAAGCCGGTTACATTTTCTAGCCCAAAACTGTGTGTTTGTGTGTGATGTCCATGTGTCTGGTGCTTTTAAGGTTATATAGCTTTATTTTATTGTGCCAGGTTTTATTCAACCGTGTTTTAAGTGTTTTGTAAGTTCCCGGGTATTCCCTTGCACTAAATGCCAGTATGTCAGCGTTTTTTAAACTCTTAACTGCTAATGCCAATTTCACAACTCTTGAGCATTGCTACTCATTCAATTGTTTTTTAAACAAAGGTATCCAAAGTAGTGATTCGGGGGCAGGTAATACTATCTCATTTAGATCATTTAAGGGGAACGCCACTGAAATTTGTCCTTATTACCTACGGTTTGTATTAGATGAGTACATGTTCACAACTGTCAGTCCACGGTCAGTCCCACCCATTCAATGATGTCATACTAATGTACAGCGCCATAGGACATGAAATGGAGGAAGTAACTATAATTGCACCCTAAATGACTTTCCTGGGATGTGAGTACAGTTTCTGTTTGGGAGCTAATATGAAGATAATTTGGATGTTTTAAAGTTTAGCCAAACATCCCCAGGCTGTGCATCTGGATGACATCACAGATTACGTTCTTGGTTCTCAGGTTTCCAGCTTTCAGAGTTGTTCGTGGTCACAAATACTGATGACTGTCCTAGATGGCATATGTGAATTGAATTCTTAAATTTGGTGGTTTTCCCCTTAAATTACTAATTACTTGAACTCAGTATAGATCCACTGAGAAGTTTAAAAATAGGCTGCATGTGCACATAGCGTAAACCTTACCATTAAAAGTCACAAGATGCTGAAGTAGCTTAAAGTATCAAAACTATGAGGAAGCATGAGGTCTCTGAAAATGTGGCCATGTTTTTTGGATGTTACCTGGTGACTTCCTAAACTACTTGTAAAGGTTAAGGTTGAATGGGTCCATGCGCTTTTGTATGTTTGTAAGTTTCAACTTTTCTCAACTGACTTTTTTTGTTTGTTCAGTTTTATTCCTTTTTGTGTTTTGAGTTAAACTGATGTAGAGGTCCTTGTGCCCTGATGATGTGATGGCTATCTTCTGTGTTGCATGTTGTGCGTTACACTTGGGATCAAAATTCTTGATATCTAATTTTAGTGTTGTAGTAAATCCTGTGGATTTGAAAAAGTATCGGCAATGCCGCTCATAGTGATATCGTTATAAGACATATCGTCTTGTAATTCCTGAACAGATTCATATTGAATCTTTTTGTTCCTTACTTTTAAGAGATTTATCTATATATACGTATGTACCTTGAAGTTATAGATATGCTGCTTTAATAACATGGTGCTCCCTCACTGCCTGCTTTCCAGCAGGCTGTTTTACTAGCAGGATGTGTTTCAGACCACTTGATCTCAAACACAGTTTACAGGTTATTTGGCTGCTTGGTTCAGAATGATTTATTGCCTGTCAAATAAGTTGATATGAAAAGTCTCTATTAAGATTTTATTGTGCTTGTTCAAGAGACTTTCATGATGGCTACCAATTACTAGGTTCACAGTTGTAATACTAGCAGTGGGTCAAATAACTGTCCCACACAACACTAACGTATAACTTCCTTTTTTGACAGGTATATTTGATGGCAGAGTGTGGATTTTTATTTGTTTGTTTGTTTGTTTGTTTGTTTGTTATTGCAGGTCCATTGCTGAGTAATCTTGAATTCACTTTTTCCATTTTTTTTTTTTAGGTCAAATCCTCTTCAGCGATGCAACAGAGCAGTGTCACAAAGCAGGATCAATGAGCTTGCTAGCTTTTTGAAAAATTACCTTCAATTTGTTACCAAACGAAACTCCGAAAATATTGTAAAAAACTTTTCCAGTGCAAGTCATGATCGTGCTTTGTGGCTCACTTGTCGTTTCTCAATCCTAACACTTTCTTCCTTTTGCAGGCTCGGGGCCCTGGCACCTTTGAATGAAGGTGTGACTTGTGCTTACTCCCCTTACTATTTAGATCTCACTGCATTCACATTATTGGGCCAGCTGTATTTCCTTCCATTACTGCTTTTCCTGCCATCATCTTTCCTTTCAACTTCCATATGCTTGACAGTTGCCCATCTTTTCCTTGATGCTGCCATTGTTGAATGAACCTAAGACTTTTATATCAAGCAGGGGGGCCTACCTGGATTACCATTGTTTGTTAGCCCAGTGGATGGAGGTTTCCATCTCTGTGACGACAGCCGGGTTCACAGAGCAGACACGTAACTCTAAAGCTGCTTTATGGCTTCCACTCCACCAAAGGTCATGCCAGCTTCTTGACATTCATTGTTTGGTTGGATTTTGAAAAAGACACTGCGATTGTTTCCTCATCTTGAACAATATGGTTCGCCCAAATATGACTCAAATTGCTGAAAATCCAACCTCTGAATATTGACTGCAACTGTTGACAAGACTACCTGTTCTGTTCAGACTGTGATGTTTTGATGTGACATGAAGTCATCGTGTTTCTTATGAAATATTCTGACGACATTCTGCAATTTGTTTTGCTGCTATATGTAATGTGATTTTTTTTTTTTTCAAAAAGAGATGAAAAGTTTGTTACTTGATACCAGTGATTGAAAAAATAAACTTTTTGATGTTCACAATTTGTGTGTGTCTTCCAGAAGATGATTTAAAGTGATTGATATACTTTTGCCTTTGCCGTTGTCAAGGGCAACATTGAATTGTTTCACTTCAAATTTGGAGTGGTACACACTGTTAGTGTTGTATTCAAAACAACAATAGTCCGAACCAAGACCCCAAGGGGTTTGAGGCTGAGGTAAAGGCCAAGTGTTATTTGAAACCAAGAAATGACTAGTTTAGGAATCTGTAAAAGCTGCAATATACTTCAAAGCAGCAACATAATTCCCAAGAGTGTTGCAGAGAGATTTTTGCTTCATTTTGTCTTGGGATGAAATTAGATTGGTGAATAAGTGTATAAGCCAAAACGTTGAGCTGTTGGTTGTGAGGCTTAGATCAGATTTAAAAGTTACAGCAGCACTCTTAGGAGAGGTTTGAGGCCATGTGCGGTTCAGCAGTCACCAAGACTGAATCGGGACCACTATCAAGTGTAGTGCAACTTGGAAGGCCTGAGATCTCCCTTAAATAATAGACACAATTCCCTCACTGAAGTAATACTAGTACTTGTATTTTCCTGCATGTTTTTTCACTTTATTAATATTTTAAATCGGTAATCAATTTGATGAGTACTTCTGATCCAGATTCTCTTTCATACTTTGTTAAAGTAAATAATACAGAATATCTCTTAGGGCCCCAAACTAAATCTTCCTTTGAGCTATCAAGATTTTGTCTTTTTTGCAGTATATGAGTATATCTAATTATCCATCTGAGTCTGGCTGCATCAGTTCAGTTCAACCACTGCAAGTGAGGATGCAGTGAAGATGTGATGGCTTGTTTTGGACCAGGTCCTTGTGGTAGCTTTTTGTTAGAACTGACCACTTAAGGCTTGAGCACTCGAGTGGTTGTTGCCACAGAGGAATAAATGTTCACTGGAAAGAGAGAGCGCTGCCATTTGCAGAATTTGCTTTGAAACTGTGGAGTTTTGTTTTCCAGAATGCCAGACTGTTCATGTTTGCAAATGTCAACATTTGTAGAAGCCGTTCTTCAGCTCCAGCAGACTGAGGGCCCCCAGAGGGATTAGAGGAGGCTCTGTTTACCTGCTCTGAGGAATGCTGCCCTGCTTGGACGCTTTTGTATCTGTCAGGGACCCAAGGTCACAGTGCTGGGAGAGACGGGCCGCTTTGTCCCTCCCAAGTTTCCACCTCACAATATCAACAACAAAGCACAATGTGGGCGACCTGGGAGAAGGAAATGGAATTCCTATTCATGTTGCAACAGTGCTCAGAAACGAAGGTTCAATGGCCCCTTCTGTCTTTGATAAATCTGGGAGAAGGATGTGTTTTATCATTATTTTAGATGATTTTCTAATTAAATTACCAAATTTAATTATTTACTTTACATTTTCTTTATTCAATTTGTATTTTCCTTTCCAGTTCTGTTACTAGATCTATGCATTTATTTAATGTATCATCCACTATAGCATCAAAACTTAACTTAAAACGTTACATAAATTCCAACTATAACAACCAAAGTAAGAACCCATTCAATATCATGATTAGACCCCTACGCCTCAGAGGAACTGCGCATTTATTAGTGTATTTGAATGTAGGCATGTTGGTCATCTAGTAGTTGACTCATACACAGCAGCCGCTCGCCCTTTCTTTCTGTGGCTTTAGTCTATTTTCATAAAACTAGACAACACTGGGTTGTTCAACAGCCTTTACAGCCGCTGCCAAACAACACCACCACTTGTTGACCACAAGGTGTCAGGCTTGTATAACTTGATAAGATGCCTCCTGTGGGAAAGGAACTATGGTGAAGCTGTAATCAATTTTAGAGGGGTGCTATAAAATATCACAGCAAAAGTATCTAGGAATATTGTAGTAGTATTTATAGTGACACCACAGGATATTAAAAAGTACCATGAAGTACTATAAAGTACTATAAAGTCACCATAAACACATTTTAGTGAGTTTTAGTCGAGAGCACAGAATTTGGTGTTTAGTTGGTTGGTCTAGTTCAACCAGAGGATTGGCACGAATCTGATCAATGTGGAGATTTTTTACCAAATAAAAGCCTAGATATTGCCTATTTGTTATGTAGGTCTGTTTCCAAGTAGGTCCGGGTCCAAATTTGCCCTGGAGCCCCATCACTGCCATGAGTGTAAATGCTTTCGATAGAGCAATCTGACCTACCAGGACACCAAATCTGCCACTGTGAAGCAGATTTAGGGCCAACAAACACACTTCTGTTTAATTTGTCTGCAGGTTTTTCAGGAGTTATTTGCGGAGGGCAAACCTCGTTAAATTTGACATGGGCTCTCAACATTTCGCAAGCAGGCAATAGGTAGTTCAAAGCACACGATTCTCCATTTTGTTCCATAAAGATATCAAGCACAGGACAGAATTTATCGTTAGCTCTACCATCAGGCTAAACTCCTCTTAAATAATTTACAAAACATTTCTAACAACCCGACATGAATGCTCTATTCGTTAAAAAGAAAAGTTTATTGGCGGACTGATGAAAAAATATCATTATAGGCCTAAGTCCTTTATTTATTCAGTGATAGTTCAATGCTTTACCACAACTGATTGAATAAGAAATCGATTTGGCCAGGAAATGTCTTATATTCTCATTCAGATGTCACTGATGGTTTAGGCTACCTGTGGAGCTAACTGAGACAAAGACATGTAACAACTGCAGGTTTGAATATTTTCTTTATCTCATTTTGTAATAAACATATAAATAATAAACTCTAGACATTTTTTGACACATCGTCCTGTTATGAAAGTTAACTGGTATGGTCTGGCTATATATACTATCCAAACTGTGCATCTGCCGCAGGTCATTTCTATAAAACTATTTCCCTATTACAAAATATGAAAAGAAAAATACATTTTAGTAAATTTACAGGAGTTACTTATTAATTTATTCAACAAAACGGTTTCTGTACTACTTTTACTGTTACTGAATTGTCAGAATGTGCATTTTTATATTTTCTCAGAGGAAAAACACATAGAAAAGAGAAACACAACAAAAGCAGAGGATGCAGACGTGAGGCAGAATATCTGTCCCACTCTGACAACTTAAACGAACAGTTTCCAAAATAATAGAATTCTTAATAAAAGAAGCAGTATAAGATTTCCAATACTTTCCCAACTACTGTATTTAAATTAAAATATATTCTCATATCTTACACTATTTCAAATAACGAAATGTGATTCGGTAACGATCTGTCAAAATCTAATTTACAATTCTGTGTATAAAAATATAATTTATGGAACCCCACGAAGTTTGTTCTCCCCAAAATATAACAGTCAGTTGCACATATATGCACATATGAACATTAGAACCTGTCAAGAAAGTTAGCTCCTTTCTACATGGTCTTCTTTCTCTTTGCGCTTTTTTTAACTTGAGATATACAAAAATAGATTATGCACAATTTGCTGGTCACACCATTTCAGAATCCATTTGTGTGACACCAGCGAGTTCGCATGACAATAAATTATTCAAAGAGAAACGTTTTAAGGCTCCATTCAAACTTTGAAAGGGGACACATCATGGAAAAGTCACTGAAATAAATATCCCAACTCCGCTGGGGCCTTTTTTTATTATTATTTTTTTTAATTTTTATTTTCAACTACTATATTGTTCATTCGTCCTACATTTAGTCTTATTTTGCTCCTGTAGTAAAGGTTTCAACTTGGGTATATTGACATCCCAAGTGGATGAATCGAGTGGCTGTCCAAGAGCCATGTTCCTAATTGATATAGGATCTTTGAGTACCAGTGCACTCCGTCTTTCTGTGCAGTAACATGAGACTGTGAATGGGAAAGCCATGAGGACACCCAGTGGGTGAGCCTGACAGGTGCCAGGGCCCAGTGCGCCAGGTTGTGGTCTTCAATCACCGCGTAACAGGACGCAAGGACCCGGTCCACCACGATGGTCCCCTGGACGGTCACTGGTGCAAAGGAGCCCTCGTGTTCCTGCGTGTAAATCCGTTTTACGGTAACAGGCGTGAGTTGATTGTGTGCATCATCGAAGACAAACACGTTTTGCCCCGGTTGGACTTGGCTGGCAAAGACCGCGGTCATCCGGTCTCCTGTGTAGTTGTGCACGACGAAGAGAAGGTGCGCAGCGGTGAGGATTATCTTCTGCTCGGATTCAGTCTCGATCACGTAGAAGACCCTTCTTGTTGCCGAGTCTTGGTCTATGAACATGATGAAGTCGGTGTAAACCAGGCTCCCCTCCTCATCTGCAGCCAGGACTTGGTCGCCAGCTTGGAGATCCCTGACTGCCTTCTGGCTTCCATCTTGCAGGGTGACGGTGGAGGAGCCTGGGAAGCAGCCGCCTGACTTTGCTGCCACTGAGTTCTCTGTTGAAATAAAACACCGTGTTGTTAATTGAGTGAACAGGTACACGCTTTAAAATCGGTTCTTGATAGTACCAGAAAATCGTACCACGGCAGAACCCACTTTGGTGCTTGTCAAGAACCTTTAAGGATGAAATGGTATGAAATCTCCCAAAACAGCGGGATTAAAAGACTTTGTAAAAAGTTCTTTATTCTTATTTCATATTCTTTTTTATATTCTTGTTCCATATAGAATCACTGCCCGAGCCAAGGAACCATTGAAGAACCTTCCTTTTTACGTGTATTTGTATTTTTCTGCCTGCACATCACGGTGGGCCATATGCATTTTGCATAATGATGCCTGTCGGCTCCTCCACGCCAAATGCGTATTGGCTTGGTCCACGTAGTCTGAGACGAGAAAACTGAAAGCCTTGGCTCATCTATTCTTAATTAAAAAACCCAATAAAGAGCAGGCATTGTTATTCTAAATCAGCTTGTGGATCGAGCTACTCTTGGTAAAGAACACTTACGCCTTTCCCAGCTACTCTTCCCATATTTACTCAGGTGCAGAAACCTCTATGTGACAATTCACACAAATAGGCGACTCACAACTACTATTTACCCAGTGGAGCCACTTTTCCAAGCCTCTCGAGTTGTAGATTTGAATTTAAATGAGGGCCCAGACTCTTAAATGCTTTCTGTTGTGCAACATCAATGTCCCTCTTTCTACCACCTCTCCCTGCTTTGTTGTCAGTCTTGATGACAATAATTTTGGCCTTGGTGGAGCTCTTCACATACCAGTCTCTAGGATCACACTGTCCAGCACAGAGAAAGGGGCTTTTGCAACTCACAATTTGGACTTTTAATCTTCTTTTAAGATTCCCGAGCATGAAATAAGGTGACAATTGAAAACCAGATTTAGCCCGACCAATTCAACATTGTTCAGCCAAATCCTTTTGGTAAAGTCGCATGACCCCTGATGACACGTAGGCCTGGCCTATGCTGTGATCTCAAAAAGTGTGTGTTGAATTATAAATTAGGGATTCATCAATAAACTCGGAGTTGTTTAAAAAAAAACTGGCACGGTTTGTCATTCGGTCGAGAAATACTTTCCACGCCCAGTGTGTAGTATAGCCTGATTAAGGCCTATGGGCTGGATGTTTTAGCCTATTAATAAGCAACGTTGACGGTTTTGTCTTAAAATTAAAAACTGGATTTCGAAAGGGCAGACTGATTGAGATCTGACAAAACTGAGACCAATTTGACCAAATTGAGAACAGTCCCGTTCTTTCACTTTCGTTTCCCAGGCATATGTGATCAAATCTAAGTTTTGAGCTAATTTAAAACCAACCTTAACGTAACTTGTGGCAGCTTATATTGGTTTCCGCTGGTGTGCAACATGATGAGTAGAAATGATTTGTTTTTCTAGGTCACACCGAGGAGGCTTGGTAGTTAGATATGGTCGTGGTTCCCACAAGGAGACAGTGTGGGGCGATGTAAGATCAGGAAATAAGCTGCATGGGAAATGCTCATAACACCACAGGGCGGGACGTGTCCATACATCATTGATGGAGAAACAAATTTAAAGGGTTCATCCTGCAATATTTGGCCAAATAAAATCTGTTGTTCTAAAACTATTGGTCTCTGTCACTCTACTTGAGCTCATTAGATACATATTGTGAATTCATTGTTATGATTAATCATTAATTGGTTGATAGCCTAAGCTAATTGGTGATGATTAAATCGACCACAATTTCCACTTATTTCCGCATTCGTTACTGTAACGAAGTTAGTAGAATAAGATCTTAAACCCAAGCTACATTTCTTTTTAGTTTTGCACCGTCAAGATTAGTTCTTCTTACAGCTGAGTGGTCTCTGAAATCAGTTTTTTTGTCATCTGGCTAGAGATTTCATTTCCCCTAATCACACATGAAAATTATGAATCCAAAACAGTTTCTTTAATAGTTTCCTTTCTCTCTAGTATTGGATTGCAGAGTGGCTCGGTGACATACACGGATTACGCTACACATAATCTTAGACATTTTCCCTTAGTTCAAACAACAGAAGGAACCGTGTTTTTTGCATGAAGTCTTTTTTTTCAGGAGGTAAATAAGGCCTGTCGCTTTCGTGTGGCGCATGTGCTGCCGCAACTGTGATATTGTGCTTCATAACGAGCTGGTTACAGGCCTAATCATTTTATGCTTATGCTCCTCTGGTGTCTTACGGCCGTACCTGCTTTGACAGAACAGTGGATGTGGGCTTTAGATTCATAGTAGACCCAGTCAAATCCGGCTTCCACGGCCAGCCTGGACAGAGTGCCGTATTTGCTCTTGTCTCTGTCCGAGGTGGTGATGTCCACGGCCCGGCCCTCGTAGTGCAGCGACTCCTCGAAGTGGTGTCCGTCCTCATCCCAGCCCTCAGTGACCCGCAGCTTCACCCCGGGCCACTGGTTCATGACTGAGATGGCCAGCGAGTTCAGCTTGTCTTTACATCTCTGCAGGCGGGACAGACGGATCAATTAGGGCGCTTATATGTGATGCATAGATCATAAATCACGTATAATCTGTTCACTAAACAGCAACATATGGCAAAGTCCCAAAATATAATATAATTTGCCACCAAAGCCTCCAAATCCATTTCCATTTCTGTGGATAAGTGGAGCTGGGTTGCTGATGACTAACAAGATAATATTTAATGGTCACTGTGATAAATTATTAGACCTAGGTCACCAGATCTTGGCAGATTAGATGGAAAGTTGGTCCTGACTGCACCTTGATGTGATTTGTCTCCATTTCAGGCAGTTTTTCTTTATATTTTCTGTCCATTATAATGATAAAAACTAATTTAGGCCAAAGTATGGCAGGAACCCACACCTTTCCACGAGCTTGTCTTATCCCTGCAAGATGAGGTGGATCAACTGAGGCTGTGCATGAAATGTGGACGGCAAGCTCTGATCCTGAATCAGCTTGTGAGCTTGCGAGCTATTTTCTGTGTGAGGAGCAGCGTCAGAGGGCACATCTCGGATAAGAAAGCTGGTGATGAAATATTGATAAGGCACCGCATTCGCTTCACTGGCCTATAACATATGGATATTTGGTCTTGGAAAGGTGCGACCACCGTCCCTCTCTCTCAAAGCTGCTCAAAAAATGTTATGAGCATAAATGAATAGACTTATAAATTCATGAGTCGGAATTAGAGGCCATGAAACGGCGAGTCGTTTGTTAGTTGCAACTTGTCTGTTTTCTTTAAATAAATAATTGATATGCCGATGATATGAAGATGATCTCCTAAGAGCAGCTGCTGCGTTCAAATATCTGGAGTTTGTCCTATAAATAAAGCCCCCACCCCAACCTCTCTGCACTCTTAGGGAAGATGCTTGGCCTTCTCCAAGACAACTATTCTCAACACTCAACCAATATGTCAAATAAAACATCACAAAGAGGCTTTTTACTCCAACCGCAGAGGGAAAGTTTCATTATTCTTCTCCTGCAAACTCTTGGAGACGTGACATGCCTCCTTAAGTCGACCTGTTTTTGGTCGCTGACTTTGACAGGACTTGAGATATATCCAAGAGCGGTATAGACTCCTATTACAGACATAGACCCCCTCTGTTCTTTTCCACTTATTGATACGAGGTTTGTCCAAAACCAAGAATGTTCGCATAAATCTAAAAATTCAGAAATTAAAAGCAAAGATGATTTAACGGAACTTTATCATGCGGACTGGTCAAAATACTGTTTTTTTTTTTAAATGAGGACCTCGCACTTGTAGAATGTGGTGAGTTTAAAAAAAGGGGCAAAAAACTGCCACATTCTGAGTGGGATTGTCGGAGTCAAGAGCCGTAAAGCTTAACCTATTTATTAATTCATTAGGTCGTGTGCCGCAAATCAAGCCAAATTCTGCTCAGCCACCGTGAAGCCCAGCAGGACGCCCAGGGCCGGCGCTTTGTGCTCTGGGTAAAGTTGTTCAACAGTCTGCCTCTTAATCTTTTCACAAATGAATTGGTTAGAGGAAACACTTATCAGCTACCTGTCAGTGCAAACAAGCCGCCAGCCCACCTCTATTCCGCCTCGTCTGCGCTGTGGGCATAGACTGCATCCAACCGTGCATAAATATCCATCTCCAGCATGCCATTTCAACTAGTATTGAGTCTCAAAACCTTATTTTCTTAAAACAAATGACAAGATCTACCAGTGGGTGTGACATAATTGCACTTGTTCCCACTGCAAATCGACTTGTTTCAAGAATTTGCTTCGATCTAGAGTCGTTTTCTTGATCTGCCTTATTCTGCCTTGTTCCAAGATAGTGACACTTGTTTTAAAAAAAAACAACTCCTGACACAAGGGAAACTTCATTGGAAACAAGTGGAATCATCTGTCCACCTGTCCAAACAATAAGATTTTAAGACTGAGTATGAGACTTTAATGGCTGGCTAAGATGGGCATCTTTTTGCAGTGTAGCCGCAGAAGTGATGCTTGTATTCGTGTCAGGCTCTATTCCTTAGGGATATAGTGTCTGTAAAAATGTCTGTGAAAACGCCGCTCTGGGTAACTTTCCTCGAAGTGAGCTGTCTTATAGGTGAGGGAGTGGATGCTGGTTGAAATCAGCCTGAGGGTATCAAGTTTTTATACGCTGGACTTCATTGAATGAATTAATTCATTCATTGATTGCATACATCCTAAGAGACCACAGCAGACGTGTGCCTCGTCTCATTTAAAACAGTAAAAAGCCTTTCTAGAGTGAAACCCATTGGTTGACAACGAACTAGATGTGCACCAGTGGGTAAATCCACTAGATTCATGCATAAATCCCCGCTGGATTCATGCGTAAATCCCCGTTGGATTCATGCGTAAATCCCCGCTGGATTCATGCGTAAAACCGTGGAACAGCACAAGGACCGCTGGCACAGCATAAAGCCCCATGTGATAATGCTTAATCAGAGTACTAATAGCAGCTACAGCTGCCCTCTTTTACAGGTACATTTCTTCATTTGGTTGATTTATAATGCCCTTGCATTAAAACAAGTCTTCCCATAGCCTAGTTCTAATATCTTATACAAGTCTCAACTGTTTTAACTTAGTATGGCCTCTCCTTTCAGCTGCCCAAAGGTCATAAGTTCAAATTGTGGCCCAGGCCCAGTGAGGGTTGCCTAAAAGCCCTTTCGTGTATCCATACGCCCTTTAGAGCCTGTTGTTGTGCTGTAGGTTTTCTTGGATGCTTGAATGGGAATCACAAAACCACAACAACTGGCCTTCTTATGAAGCAGATATTGGCAGGGAGGAAATTAGAGGGATTCCAGTACATTTTCATTTCAAGGCCCCCAAATAGACACACCTTAGGCCCCCACTGGATTAGATGTCTGAGGCCCCCCATCTTTTTGTTGGATAAGGTTTGGTACAGAACCGGACAACTGTTTATACTGTAGGTGGAGCGATATCACCGGGGAGAGTGAAACCTATGAACAAAACAGACAAGCCACCCTGTCATCACTCTCTCACTGTCCTAACTTAAAATGAATTAAATAATAGCGACATTTAACTATTCCTCATTTTGCTGAGGACCCTGGAAGCTTTTCAAGGACCCAATCACAGGACTAGACAACCATCATTTCTGGATTTTTCTCTTTACTAGAGAACCTATAGGTG